>JARK01000261.1:0-11306 GCA_000688135.1 Ancylostoma ceylanicum | reverse complement strand
GGCTTGCCCTTGAAGATTTGGGGGGGGGGGGGGTGCAGAAAAAATTCCCCTGCAAACTACCAGTGCAGATTTCCCGAGGCGTGCACTTATTAGTGCACTTAGTCCATTTATTCAGCGATTTCTGCCCAATACAGGGAAATAAAATGTTATTGACAACGATCCCAGGTGGGAAAGCTCTATCTCGTCTTCTTGATTACGATTACGATACGATCGCGCAAAATTCACAGAGTATCGAAGTTTGGAAGGGCAAACAACATATGAAGCTTTCAGAAATCGCAGGTGAGAAACATAAGGCCCACATTTCGAGAGTCACAGTTGGCCCATATTCCAGTCTCTTTTTTGAGCTTAACAGTCGTTGTGTGCCAATTTCAGTCTGATTATCAAGTAACACCCGTATGATGATTATAGCTCCGATTGTGGTGAGATGGGTGTCAAAAAATTAAGGTTGTCTGGGCCGAAAAACTGAAGGTTGCTCCACAACCATACCATCGACAAAGATCAGACAGAGTTCGAAAATGTCAATGATGTCTCACACCAGCGTTGAAAGCTCTTTCTACGATGGATTGCACAGAAACAGCTTCAATATTGCTAAGAAAATAAAAGAAAGAACGTTCCTTCAACACTGGAGTGCCGGTGCTGAGATCCGCGCCAGATTCCTGCTTTCGTGTCGGGACCGACGCTCAACTTAGCACGGAAAGTATTCCAGTTTGATTTTCGCTGAACATTTCAGTAGTTTCACAAAATTGAGTGTTGCGCTGTTGTCAGTGATGTTCTTCATTATATTCCCCAAAAAACGACACCAAGAGTGGCAGATTTCATCAAAAATCCATGGAGAAACCAATTTTCAAAGCCCAGACGGGGGATTTGCGTTCTTTAAAAACTCTCGCCAATTTGTAAGAATCGTGATTTGCGCAGTTCTTGCTTGATTTGTGGCGTTTTTGTGCACATCGTGGTGATTACAGCAAATATCCATTTATAAAATTGGCCTAGAAAACGGGTTATGTTTGGAAGCGCTTTTTCACCGAATATCTACTCCAATTAAAAAATCAGATGCTGCGCATTGTCGGCTACTGAGCCTGCAATATTCCGAATAGAATGATATAGAACACATTGATACTTCCTTTCATACTGGGCTGAAAAGCAAGCTTACTTTTCCAAAATAAAAGCGGTATTTTTGGTTAAAGCCCAATTTTTACCCAATGCAAACCTGCTTTATTCCAACTACAAAATCTTTTTTTGGATTCATGACTGCGTTCTGACCCAATGTATCCTCATCGCCATAGGTGAGGGTTCCCTCTCTGGCCACCACTGAAAGTGATGGTGGGCTGAGAAGCGTCGGACTTGTGATGATGATTGCTGTTCTGCTATGTGAAAGAACTTCTCGAATTTAATTTCAATGAAACCAGACTATCACAGAGAGCGTGAAGTAATCGTAGTCTTCTCCCCCTCTGTACATCACCTAAAGAGCAATTTTTAAGCCACAAGGGTAACGTAAATATAGAGTCAGAACCAACTGCAACAAGAGAAGTTCCTCCAGAAAACCATGCGCGTAGATAAGATGGTGCCTATGTACATTAGGCTCTGTTCCCCAACGGTCTCGAAGTAGTACGTCACCGGACCTCTTTCCTGGATGTCACTCCAAAACGCCGAATACCTTCACTCTCCCAATAACCTCTTAGAAATGGAACAATTTCGCGAACAGCAGAAACTGAATGTAATTCATGGCAACTAATTTATTTGCGATGTACGTAGATCCTACTTGATAGAGAAATCTGTGGAGCAACTGCATTCCGCTACATTTCTAGGAGGGCTTGTTACAACGGCATTTACTCTCTGTAAAATTGTTGAATCTCAGCGTGTTTGCGTTCCTTCGAAATGAAAAGCTTCGAAGCGCGGAGATTCTCAGAAAATTCAGTTCAAGCGACAGTTCCGCAAGCAGCGAGATCGAGAATTCAGTTAGGTGATGGAGACAATTGAAACAGCCTCTTGAAGAAACTATTCTGACCTTGTACTCGGCTATGACGATCCTCGCATCACAGTCTTCGCAGGAAGCATCCGTAACTTTAAACTTTAGCGCTCCCTCAAACATTGCCACCACAGAGACACACTTATTGCACGTCAGCCTCCATTTTGGGTGAGATTGGGGGTCCAGAACCATCACTCCTGAGTTAAATATTTTGTAACATCCAAATTAGGTAACTAGTGAGAAACGAAGAATAACGGAGAGACCTCCACATTCTTGCAAGCATCCGCATACACCGTTTGCCCTGAAATAAAGTATTGTGAGATCGTGTTGTCAAGCAACTTACTACAAGCTGCTTCAGAAGGTAATAGTGAGTTTAGTGCTTAATCATGGGCTATGAAGTTCGAGTAGTGCTGGAAGTACTGCTACAGCAATACAAACACACTACATCCTACTTGATAATCCTGAGAAGAAATCCGAGAAGGACTCACATGTACGAGTGTGGACATGCAGGATGAGGACAGTTGGAACACCCATCTCCTTCTTTCATCGACTCAAATGGTGGATTGTTGTAGCAAAATGGACACAGCGCAAAGCTTCGCGCGAGTTTTCCTCCAGAGCCCTGACATTTGTTATTTTCTGGACATTGAAAATTCCCCAGCAAACTTCCGATACGTACATTCCAGTACACCAGCTCAAACTCGTCCAACGGACATTTCTTCTCTCCATACGGACGTAAGACGCCATCCTTGAAATTCGGTACGGAATAGGTTTCCTGTAAAAAAGTGCAAATCCCAGCAGGTCTTACATAGTGAACAGCCCAACAAATCACCCAATCTGTCAGTGCTGAGCAAGACTGCCTACCTGACATGTGGAGCAAAACAACCGTTGCGGCTTTGTTTGCACGAGCTTCATATATCTCCTGCATTTTCCACAGCGAGAGAACGGCTTTCCCGAGTCGGAAAGTGACGTGAACGAGGCTGAACGAACAAAAATAGAGGTTTAACGGTACTAAGATGGTCGAAGGTGTTGTGATCCTTGAAGGGAGTTTCTTAAAGTGTGAAAACTTTGTTGAAATTCATTCGCATTTGCCGAATCAAGGGGATTTTAATGTTCTATAACGATTCAAGGATATCGGTTTACATAGAAGCTATCGGTTTGCGGTTCTTTACTTTACTTCGAAGCGATCGTAGCTGGGTTAACTAATTACATACTTATTTCTTACACTTTACGTGTGCCATCAAAGATCTTAGGATCGATGTATACTAGTACGAAATTTAGATAAGTGTACATATGACAAGGAACTCGAACCAAAAGTAATGCGGCATAATTGTGTTGTCCTTATATGTATACTATGTTGTCCATAGTTATCGTGCATACTGTTTGCATTCCCCGTTATTCTCTGCAATCAGTGCAGCCTTTCTTTCTTTCTTTCTCTTTCTCTCCCTCTTTTTCTTTCTTCCTGCCGTCTCTCCAACTACCTTAAATGGTGAAACGCGCTATGCCAAGGCAATTCCGAGAAATACGCAAGAATTTTCAGAATTCAACAATCTAGATAGGAAAACTTCAGTGGTTACCATAATCTGCTTCGTTGGGGAAGATGCTTGGGAAAACCCCGCAGAGAAAAAGAGAGTGAGAAAGTGCTCAGAAATTGGAGAGGGTGCAAAGAAAAACAGACACTGTGCAGGAAAACTCAGTTATCGTCGCGTTTGAAACAGACTATAACTTTACGTCATTCCTATTCAAGTGTTGCTTCTCAAACTGGAGTTGAATAGAATTAGCTTTCCATCAAATAATGACTTTCATTACTGCATAGGTACTAGACATTTGAACGGATTTTTTCGAATAGTCAATATTTCGAATAACTCGATTTTCGGACTTTTTCGAATAATCGATATTTCGAGTCACTCGAAAGTCGATTTATTCGAAACTCGACTCGATTTTACTTGGTCGAGAGAAACGTCCAATAGGTACCGATTGGAGAAGGTACCTCAATTCCAACTCTCTGTTCTCTTCAAATAACCTGCGGATCCAATTCTAACCTTGGTTGAACTAACAAGAAATAGTGCGGAATGAAAATCAAGTAGGTAACCTTCGAACAGTGTGTCGACTTGCGCAATGTTCTTCACATAGTACACGAACTTCATGCGGAACATCTCGAGAGCGTGATCTCTGACCTGCAATGGTACATAACATCTTACCGACTTCTACATGACTGCCCCACAGGTTAACTGAAAACGACTCTTTGTCGTTCACTTTCGATGATGAAAAATTAGATCAGGAACTGGTAAAAAATAGGGTGTAGAATAAAAATCTATTTTATGATCCAACCACATCACTTCCCTAAGATTTTAGACTACTGCTACACTCCACGTTGAGTATAGCATCATGCTTCGCTATCGACGGCAACATTAGTTCCATGCCTATTGATTATGGGCGGAGCATCGCTGCTGCACAGTTCACCGATAGTCGATACGTATCAAATGCAGTACTTTGCTCATGCAACGATGACGCAGGGTCTTCTATTCCAGGAGGAGAATTGGGCAATTTATACTAGTCGGACGCACCACTTAAACGCGTGCGTCTGAGATGCGTCAGCGATGCGATTAGCCCTATCCTTCATCACATAGATGCACGGGCGTTAAACGCACGCATCCAGTATAAATTGCCCTTACAGCGGCTACTTTAGCCAAATGACTATAATTTATACAGGTTATCGCATGATCTTGGCTAGTAATAACAGGAAATAAAGTTAGAGTAACAAGCTCAGCCGTTGTTTAAAAATGTTTGGAACAAAATAAGGTCAAAATTATAGTGGTTTGTTGATAGGAAAATTTTGATGGCTGGAAACACCGAAACTTCCCACAAGTTTAGGAAGTAAATGAACAAGTGCTTAATTCATTCAATTCATGGTTAACCTTTAAGTAAAATTAGATAAGAAATGGGGAAAGGGAATGAAATTTCTTATTTTGCAGAAAAAAACGCGAAACACCGAGTTTTCTAAAGTTTTTTTTCAATTTACATTACCATTGAAGCTTTTTAAACCACTCTCACCACCAATTTCAACTTACTGCATGGTAATCCGCCATTCCTTGAGCAATCAGATTCAGCTGCTTTTCAACTTCAGCTCTCATGGTTGGCAGCACAAGCTCGCGGTCCACTCGCCAATATCCATGGACGAGCGAAATTCCTAGACGAGTAGGCACCAATCGACGGCCGCTCTCCACCTAGATATCGCGGCTCAACAATTAATAAGCGATCATGTCCGGAAAATTAAGCTGGGAAGCCTACAGTAACATAATTCCTCTGGCAAATGTTGTTAATATGCACAGGAATCGACGCGTCCGTGCCGATTCCGTGCTTCTCCATAAGAGAGATCAGCTCAGACTCAGTCAGGTAACCAGGCGGCGATGTCTCTCGGGCGGCTAGACTGGCCTCTCTGGAACGGAATGGAGTATGGGTAAAAGGCAACAAGAGGTTAACAATCACATGTGAAGTCACCATACTTCAGAGTGAGCTGATCTCCCCTGGATAGCTGAGGCAGTTTCTGATCGTCCTCGACATTCAACCATGTCATCACTTCCGTGAATCCTGGCTTCTTCACAGTTTTCCCCGACAACGAGAACACTTCACCTCCAGATGTGATCCTATAACAGCAAGCACATAGCAGAACGAGCACAGGTTTGCATCAAAAGGTAAGCATACGTAATAGTGGTAACATCGAAGATACATGGTCCCATCAACGTCGCGACAAAATGTTGTACAACGTAGTCGTAGATCCGAGCCATATCTGCAATTACTTCACATCAGAAAATAATAGTCATTAAAAAGGAAGTCTACATATTTTCCTTTTTTATTTCACTTTTTTCCTGAAAAGACATCGCCTGCTAGACACTATACCGGTGATTTTCACACATTCTGTTCTGCCTCTGACTTCTTAACTAATAAACCTAGGTTCATGAATGTAATTCACTAAGATCAAGGAGGTGTCCAAACAAAATAAAACAATTTTGTATACATATATACTACAATTTGTACTACATATATGCGCGGGAGCGTACTGTACAACCTACTGTAGCAAATGTGGCACTGAACTTGACAAGTCTATTGATAGTGGCTTGATAGCGAGCTACCTCTTCATACCTTACTGCGGACCTCCGCATCTCCTCGAAAAATTCAAAAATTTCAACCCACCCCCAGACAGCTGCCCATTATTCGGTTTCATCGGCGTAATCGGCGGGTGATCTCCTTTGTCCTCACCGCTACGAGGTCTGTTGATGCCCTCACTCAAAACCTGAACTTCTTCTTAGGTAGAAAACTCCAATTCACAGAAAGTGGTTGTGCCGCACACCTTCTTTACAACATCTCCCCATTTTGGATTGTTCGACTGCTGCTGGAGAACACCCTTCAGATCAAAGTTGGCAGGATATGAAGTGGTTTCCGTTCGTGGATACGAGATGTAGCCTTGAGTGTAGAGGTGCTCCGCAACACTCATTGTCGATGCAGGACTTAATCCTAAGAAAGAGTTTGACAATAGCTTAGGAAAACAAAAAGATTGAAGGACTTTGAATGAAAAAAGCTTCTGGAGTTGGGAGGAAACAGGAAGCCGAACACAAACGTGGCTCAACAACCAACGTGACTACAATCAACATTCATTTATAAGAGTTGAACGAAAACGGCGCAGGATTTAATTTTATTTCCCTATTTCGCCGTAACACAAATCCAGAAATTGAAGTGCTGACTAGGCTCACAGTATTTACCATACATAGTAATCAAAATTCAATTTGATCGTTTTTTACAGATGCGGTACAATAACTTATGAACATAAATCGCTCAGAACCTTCTTGAAATTCACCCGAATAGATAGCTGCAGATGCTGACCACGAATAAAAAAACCAGCTCTCATCGTCCCGTAGTTATATCTACCATCCGTGTTACCAAATATCCACAGAGATCACTTCTCGTACAAGCATAGACAAAAACTTCAAGAAAGCATCGACAGAACAGACAGTAATGATCCACATTCCGATAGAATTACTAGTGAGATCTATGTAGACTGTCTAGCAAACCTAGGCGAGAACTGGTCCCCGATATTACTCGGAGACCAGTTCTCGCCTATGTTCGAATGCGTGAATGACCACCGTGAAAACTTTGAAAAAATAGAAGAAGATAGACATATGAATGAACAGTAGAAGGCTGACCGAATAAAAATCGAAGAAATTTAGTTAATTTGAGTAATAATTCAAAAATCCATCCAAAAAATCGGACATTCTGAGATCATAAAGCATCACAGCCTTATTTTGTTTACGCAAAGTGTAGAACTCTCCCTCCCTGAGAATTTAAATTTGTCGACTTAGTCGAAATCGAATACTCGAATATCGAATTTATCTTATATGTACGAGGGTGGGTTGAAAAGTTTCCGGAATGACCACAATATAGTTGCTGTTTTCCAAACATTTTTATGGCATTGTATTGATAAGTCCCTCATATGAAAACACTAAGAATGTCAAGTCGATCTGACAAAGAGTCCGTTTCTGAGCAGCAGTTTAATCCAAGCAACTTGGAATGCACTCAGCTATCGATAGAGACGGAGTTCAGGCGGTCACAATATCGTTTTATTTAGACGGGAAAACGGAAAGGAAATCAAATCGCATTAGCATGCCGGTGACATCACACCATCCTCTTCATTTCCCAAACTTAGTTTTTAGGTTTGGAAAATAGAGCGTAGCTACACGCGAACAGAAAGGGAACCAAGCGCAGAACGTTAAAGAAAGGCCACTGTTCCAAAAATTGTATATAAAATGCCTGACGTCGTCTTTGCGGGTGGCAATCAAAACTGTACGAGATCGAGAAGCTTCTGGGCATCCCTTATGTACAATAAGTCTTTATTTCACAAGAGATAATAAGTCTAGAAAACTTTTTGAAAAGGCGGTGCCGCATTTCCGCAATCCTAAAAAGAACATATTCCAACGAGAAACTTAGCCTCCTGTTTTGGCCAGTTACCTTGGACTGGAAAAGGAAGCCATAGCTGAAAATGAAGCCTAGATTTAGTACTACGCTCTGGATATATGACAATGTTCGAAACTTCGAATGAGACCACAAAATAGGGTCCGAAGAAGGAAAGGTCCATTTATTGCCGTGCAGTGGTGGTGGTACCTGTTTTCGCTCCCGCCGAGGGAATTTCGCTAAATATCGGAGAAGGTGTTACTTTGTCATATCGACCAAGATTTTTGAAAGAATTTGAAGTGGGAATTCTAGCGAAGTGCCCTTGTCTGCTCAAGTAAAACACCTTTGCATCTGCATGACAGTATGACCGTTTTAAAAATACTAATGCCTCGGCGGAAACCTGTGAGTATCGAGTTCGAAACTTTTCCCTGTCAACTTATCTTTCTTTATTGACTTCGTCGTACTCCTGCTCGTCCATGGAAATCAAATTTCTTCTGTCTAAGGAAAGATTATGGTTATGCGACAAGCGAATTTTAGCTGTAGACGGTTATTTTGTCTGCTTCACAGAAGGGGATTGTAGGGAAAGAACGGATGGCATGGAAGAGATCGGACCAAATGCGTTGAGCTCCCATGGGAATAGGCAAAAATATGAACTATTGAGTGCATGTGATTTCTTTCGTTTTTATTGTCATTCCGGAAACTTTTCAACCCGCCCTCGTACATTGTTCGATCGATACACTAATGAACAGGATAGAGAAACGGTAAATATGACTCTCTGCAATGGTCCTACCGAAAGTCCACCAGGAGTTACGGTATACGGTAACTGTCGTCAGATTAGAATGAGCACGTAAAGCAACTCATGGACTACAAGTAAAACAACTGCAACCAGTCATGCCGAGTCAACCGGGGTTTAAAGTGGCTCCTGGGATCTCATGTTGAAGTGAAGACTGTTACTTTCTTGGGAGTGATCAATACTGATGAGGTGTACCGTATTAGGAGCAGAAAGGGAAAGAGAGATAGGCGAGATTTTACCATGTAACTAGATTGTAACGTGAATCAAAACGCAAAGAGTACTGGAGGCCGACGGAATTAAAAAATTTGGAAGAAGCATGATAGGATAGACTGCACTGCTAATGATCTCTTACCAAATGAGCTGCTCGCAATTCGCATCAGTTCGACGGTGTTCAGCGCCAGCGGCCGTTCCTTCCTACTTTCTTTAGTAGTGACATCTGTCACGGTTGCTTTCCCCGCGTTCTGAACAAGTATTTTACTAAAACGCAAATAGAAAACACTGCACTAAATCACCTTGACGCGATCCAGGAATAACTGGGCAACATCTCTGTCAAAAATTCGACCGCGCTTCCACTCTGGTCGCACAAGGGAACCACCTGCAGTTTCGAAGACGCACTGCATTAGCCAGTACGCTTCTGGCTGCAAATATATCGCTGAGAAACAGCCGTGAAGCTGTTAAGTGATAGGAGTTAGGACAGTGTACATATAAGAGAGACCTTGAAATGAGTGATCTGGTCGTGACGAGTGACGCAGAATCCCAACGTAGGTGTTTGGCACGGCCCATACGATATAACCGTGCTGTCGAGATCACCATATTTGTTCTGGAAACAGAGTCTATCCTCAGCAAATGGCACTTCTTCCGCTGATTTTGGCTGTGTGACAAGAAGTACGCTTCTGGGCTGTGATTGGTCGATTCATGCGCGCGTCGCGGCTGCACCCTTCAAGGGCACGAGCAGCGCTGCTAATAAATAGACAAGCTTTCTGAGTTCGGGTGGGATAGGTGAATCCTACCGGAGCCGACAAATTGCAAAGTGGCCACCAATGTCACTCCAAGCTTTGGATTTGAAAGGCAAGCCTGGATTCGAGAAACAGGCGCAGGCGGCGCGGTCGCGTTGCGGCTTACGTCTTGACCGCCTCCCGCTGATTTTAGGCCGCACAAAATTTCTTCTCTTTGTTTTCATTGGGTATGGTTCAAGGGGGTAACCGTACCTGGAAGAATTTCGTCTGAAATCTGGTGAATGAGCAGCCAACTCGGAGATCCAGCTCCTGTCTGGCGTCGACCGACAGCGCTTCGTTCCGGTTCGGACGCGCCAGATTTTGCATGGCAGCTTTGATATCCTTGTCAGTGATGGCAGAGAACTTTGCCCTTAAATAAACCACCCTCACTGAACCTGCAAGGGAAAACCTTATTCTACTTCACCTGTACACGTTCCTCATCAAATCACCATCGCGAGGTCTTTTCATGGAATTGCTGACCGCATCAATCACCTTGAAAAAGTGTGAAAAGCTGTAAAAGTGACGGAAGAGAGAAACAAGTAAAAATCGTGCCTCAAAGCAGATGTTTTCTCCTTCTTTGTCACAGTCGAGCCATAGCACAAGGTAGTCAGCGCCCTTCGCTTCGAAGGCCAGATACTGTTTCAAAAAGGTTAGCAGAATTAGCTCTGGAACGGTGATTCAACGCGATTCCTACATCGTTCATACGCATTTTCGCGTTCGCTTCAATTTTATTCGTGGGAGCAGTGTAGAGATCCACGGGATCCACGCGTTCCCAGTTGTTGAATTTAGTGGGGAAATCCAGCGTCATCACGTGTCCACAGGTGCTGGTCATCTGAAAATGAATGGAGGGAAATCGATAATGGATATAGAACAGAGATAAAAAAATTACTTTGAAAAAAGCCGGTCTCCCTTGGAATTGCCCTGAATATTCGCTCACAGAACAGACTCCATTTCGGCCTGAACATTGGATATCAAAAGGAGTAAAGATAAAAATTAAGCGATCGGTGTTGATCAGTCCCTCCTGTTCTGTAGGGCTCTGACATTTGCTCTGCGCATTCGACTTCAATCAGAATACTAGAGAGTTTTGGGTGCGTGTGTCTCGCAGTTGGTCATTTCCGTGGTTAAGTGGCTAAGCGGTGCGCATGTGATCCTCCCAACAGAACAGTACCTTCGAAGTTTCCCTTGACCTCTTCTCATTCTTCTTTTCATTGTGAAGGTACGTTCCACTCTTTTCAGGATCACTTCGTTGGTCTTTGCGGTCTTCAATTTTTTGTTTCAGAACAACTTTGTGAAACTACACTAAGCCCAAAAAATTGTGTAATTTTCAAATATGAGTTTCACGGAGCATGTGAAGAGAGAACAACTCCAAACATCGTAGAAATATTTGGAGAGAAAGTGGCCAATAATAGTCGCAACCGCGACGATCTGAGAATTTTTCCATGGGCCTGGATGCATCTGCGAGATTACCCGGAGCATTGACGCCCTTGTTGAAGATGGGTAATTTTGTGTGGTGTTAACATGATTCCGTTGGGTGATCTCACAAGGGAAGTGCAAGAGGCGAGGCTGGCAGATCGGAATGAAACCTGTCTGGCTTGAATCCTTGCTGGAG
>JARK01000260.1:74216-89924 GCA_000688135.1 Ancylostoma ceylanicum | reverse complement strand
GGACCGCCCACAATCAATACGTATCGAAAATGAAGTCGCCCATACGAGGTGCTATACTCCTCGAGGAGTATACCAGCAGCCTTAACTATCTAACGTCTGTCTTAAACAGCGTAATAAATGTACAGTGGGCGTCAGTGGCGGTGACCCGTCTGCGGCCTCGAATAGAACGCGGCGCGTCCGCGCCGCTCGAGCGGTAAGCTTCTCCGGGACATTAAATTATGGGGTTTTCTTGGTAGTCAGTTAGTTTTCTTATTAGTTATCATCAAATGAGATGAACAACTATCAAGGAAACCCAGATAAGCCACTGCGTNCAGTGGCGGTGACCCGTCTGCGGCCTCGAATAGAACGCGGCGCGTCCGCGCCGCTCGAGCGGTAAGCTTCTCCGGGACATTAAATTATGGGGTTTTCTTGGTAGTCAGTTAGTTTTCTTATTAGTTATCATCAAATGAGATGAACAACTATCAAGGAAACCCAGATAAGCCACTGCGTCGACGATTCTAGCGTGAGCGGCGCGGTCGCGCCGCGTTCTGTTCGAGGCCGCAGACGGGTCACCGCCATTGACGCCCACTGTATGTATGTATCTATGTAAGTATATATGAATATTATTAACATCACCACGCATCACCAACGGGAGCTCTTGCAACGGCGGGAGCGTAACGGTGGGAGCCTTGAATGGTTTCATTTCTCAGTGAGTGTAACTGTTTTCGGCCGGGAATAGCTTCATTCACTAGTGGAATGAAATTTCTAGGCCTACAGCATGCTTTACACCCGTGTCATAATCGACAGCGACACCGTCGCTGTGATGGAAATGAATGAGAATGATGATAACAAAGTGGCACAATCTCTCATGTTTTATCACACTATTTGCGTTAGATAGCGCAATGGTGTTGGATCAGTTGCACGAGAACTTTCTCGGTGAACGGTCGCAGCGACAGCGTCGCTGTGAAGCATGCCGTATCCCTAAGGAACAGCACTAAATCAGAATGACCATGACTATACGAATAACCGTTGAGCTATGGACTGCATCATTTCTTATATTCCGCTCAATTTGTTGAGAAAGCGATCAGTAATGTCCGCAATGGTCCTTCCAGTGTTCTAGTATATGTAAAGGTTGATACCCCTCCACTTCAATATCACTGCTGAGCCCTATTTATTGATTCCTTTGGAGGTGGCGAGATTCACGAGACCCCATAGGAACACTGCACACGGCCGAAGGCAGAAAAAACGATCCAATCAACTTACTGACCCAAGCCGGCATCTCCTCATTCTCATCGAAGACGATTTCGCTCATCATGCTTCCAGCTTCCTTCATTATTATCAGATTTAGTGGCTGGAAGTCCAACAAGAGGTAGCAGACACGGACAGAAATTGAAAGCAACCGCTCGAAAAGGTGAGAAGTAGAAGAATACAAGTCTCACAAATGGAAATGGTGAGTTCTGGATCAATGATTTTGCTAATTTTAGATAAGCTGTTTTCATTCTTCCAGAAGCTTCATTTGTAGTGGACCGAAGTCCGATGCGGTCACATAACAGATAGTATGTATCGATTCCGGTCGGACGGGGATCGATACGCACCATATGTTATACGACCGGATCGGACTCCGACTCTGCATCCAACTACAGCTAAGGGATAAAAGATAAAGCTAAGGGATAAGGCAGTTTATGTCTAGTTAGTCTGACGCACGCATCCATTCGCGAAATTTTTCTCATTGGGACCGTTTAAGGCGGCATGCAAACCTTGAATGAAGAGAACGCGCGGCCTCCTCGAGGCCGTAAACGCGTGCGTCTGAGCTGCATTAGCGATACGACTGGTCCCTATCCTTCCTCTCGTACACGCACGCGCATCAGACGCACGCATCAAGAATAAATTGCTCCCAACTCGTATCAGCTCAGCTCAGATGGAAACAAAGCTCTGAATTCATATTGATCTCCGCAACCAATTTAGAGGGTATTTATGGTTGACGCGCGTCAAATTTGACGCGTCGGCCTTTCATTTCTCGAATTTTTCGCGTTGTCTCGATGCGGCGGAAATGGAAACGCGTTTTGTTCGCGCGGCCATCGCGACGACAGAACCAGGAACTTTCGCGCTCCACTGGGAATTCTCTTCTCCTCCCTCTTTTGCATTGTGTATCGTCGCGTCAAATTTGACGCGCGTCAACCATAAATACCCTCATATTGAAACGATGGTGCTAGTTTCTTCTTCTAGACCCACTTCTCTGTCCCTGCCGCTCTAGATCCAGCGGCCTCACAAACGGTGACCTTTCAGATCTTTTTAATGTCACCTTAGACACTGTTACTTCCGAATGAGCTCTACAGGAATATCGACTTTGAATCAGCCCGGGGAGCACCACGCCTCTGCTTGGCCCGACATTTTTCCGAACAAAGGAATCTGTAGTACAAGTGGTGCAGAACATTCTACTGGAGCATTGCTTCCACTCCGTTCTGTGGCAACTCTCCTCTTTTGATTTAGCTAAAGTTGGCAACGGGAACCCCTACGCACCAAGACATTTATCAGCAGTTTCAACTGAAGGAAGCAAATTGTTCTGAAATTGGATGTATTCTTGCTAATACAACGTACAGCATTAGGAGGTTGTGGAGGGCACTGAACATCCACGTTGGTTGGCATGGTCGAAATGAACCCCTCCTTGTTTATATGATCCCTTAGTATTATAGAAGGCAAAATGTACTGATCTCAAGTGATAGTACACTTTGCGCGAGATCCCTCCCCCATTAAGAAGCGAAGGGAGGGGCAAGAGGCAGAGGACCTGCACATCCAACTACTACATTAGCCGCTCTTTACATCTCACTTCCTCACTGATTTATTTCTGATAGTCTGATTCTGATAGTTTTCTTCTTTGTTTTCCTCAAATTCTAATTCTAGTTCTGCCCTACTGCCATCTCTTCTACTGACTACATTTTATTCTCCACAGGAATACAAACAAGCGACTTCAGCATTTCGACGTACCAGAAAATGAAAGTGATGCTCTTACTACTCGTTCTTCTCTCTTGTTGTACACTAGGAGACAGAGGAAATTTAGATTTGCCTCTTTCACAGGCAGCTACAATGTGGCTCCTCGCCAAAGTTATTATATTATGGCGCAAACTCAGCGCCTTCTTTGTCTCTCATTTGCTATGCAAAATATGAAACTATCTGTACTTCGTATCGGAACAGCTCCGATGGTTACATATGAGATACTGCTCTCCTTATTTCACTATGTGTGTCAAAGCTAAACTAACGCTCTCGGTGGTCCAGTTTCTGAACGGTTTAGTGGCTGACTTGATGGAGTTTTCTCAGCGTTACACTGGACGGTCAAGAGCATAGATAATGAGTCGACATTATTCGGGATCAGTCAGCGATGTTCCCAGTTTGGTATGATTTATAAATACAGTAGGTTTCATAACTATAGGACACCCCCAACATTTCCACGGCCGGCTTTTCTCCAGACCATGGAATTCTTTCCGTAATGCCAATGTGATCAGCCCCTAAGTAACCATGGTTGGAATAGTAACCCTATCTTTGAGCTCACGGTAGCAACTCTGATTTCTCGAAGCTTTGTTTTTCTACTTCTGAATGGCTCGCAGTCGTGACATACCTGCACGATCTGAAGGGTTTACTAGCCGCGCAATCCAAATCGTAAAATTTTGATCATTTGCTGGGCTTCAATGAACCACACTGATTTTATATAGTTCGCCACTCCTTCGTACAAATCTGCATAGTGCGTCGCGCATCCAAGATTGCCTATCTTAGCTTTTCAGCCGCTCGACGATTCTGCAACGCTCTCAAAATTGGGTTGCTTTCGGGTCCTAGTTGAAAATTCGTGAATCGTCTTCACATGCTGTTCTGTTGGCGTCGCTAGGTGACGATCCAATAAGGCAACACTCGCAGTTCCTCAAGATATCCACATTTTCTCGTTTGAAACCTGTTGCTCAATATGGTGGAAATCACCCGCAATCAGTCTCTGATGTCCAATGTTGTAGACGATACTTGCACATTTTCCACAAAATTTCGTATAATCGAATATATTCGAAAATTTACTTTCCAAGAGATTGAATTTCGATTACATTCAGAAAACAGAAAGGTTGAGTGTCCGAACTTTCGAATGTATTCGAAATTCAGTTTTTTCCGAATATTCGAGTTTTTGAATAATCATTCGAATAAATTATTTGAATAAATCTTTCGAATAAATGTCCTAGAACGAGACTTCAGATAGACTCAAAACTCTAGCGTTCTAGAACACAGACTGCAACCACCTTCAGTTATATCGTCATTAAAAACTGGCGAAAAACTCTAAGGTAATCCTCATAAATCTGAAAAGGGAAGGATACTTGGTGGCCGAGGCCGTTCGTGATGGGATGTGTACTACCATATGCAGTTTTTGACGCTGATCTCAAATCCGTACCCCAAATTTCCTGCGGGCTTCTGTGTAGCGAGTTACACCTATTTCTTTTCGCTCATATGTAACATACCGTACTCTTGTATGGGCCCCAGCCTATGCTTGGTAGCTGATTCAGTGGATTCAAATTGTTGGATAGTTTTGAAGGAATAATAGTTCTTGCTAGTAAGTTGCCGATACGGCTGCCTTACCCCAACTTAAGCTTGCATGCGAGAACCATGAGTGAGTCAGTCACTGACTTTGAGTACTGTTCTCATATACAAGCTTAAATTGGGGTAAGGCAGCTGTATCGGCAACTTACTAGCAAGAACCATGCTTCCTTCGGAACTATTCAACAGTTTGAAGACATTGAATCAGCTACCAAGCATAGGCTGTGGCTCATACAATAGTACGGTATATTACATGTGAGCGAAAAGAAATAGGTGTAACTCGCTACACAGAAGCCCGCAGGAGATTTGGGCTACGGATTCGAGATCAGTGTCGAAAACTGCATATGGTAGAACACATCCCATGACGAATGGCCACGGCCACCAAGTATCCTTCCCTTGTAAGTACAGTCCTTCTCAAAAAGATAGACGGATTGCGCGTCTGCACCATCGCGGCGGGACCTGAACGAGGGATGCGGAAAGAGCATGGTCCAAGTGAGAGGGCGAGTAGGTCCCGCCGCGATTCTGCAGCCGCGACGACAAGAAACCGCACGCGCAATCCGTCTATCTTTTTGAGAAGGACTGTATGTAGCGTGGTGGTGTCATGACCCATGGAGGGTGGCATCCGTGTTCAATGCCTCACCACAGCAGTCTTTTTGCAAAATGCTCAATTCGATGAGAAGATGGGGAAAAAGACGAAATATTGGATGAGTGGGGACAAAATTATTATACGAAATGTAAAATCGAATCTGTTTTGAGGTGATACGTCTGACATTCAGCGATATTGGTCTAAATAATTAAAAAATTGGCCTCAACAACAGTTCTCTCATCAAATTGAGCATTTTGCAAAAAGACTGCCGTGATGAGGCATTGAACTCGGATGCCACCCTCCATGGGTCATGACCAGGGATGAGCGGAATTCCGACTTCCGAAACTTCCGATATTCCGGTGTTTTTCGAGCTTCCGACTTCCGACTTCCGACTCCCGAGAAATGCGAAAAAAGTCGGAAGTTTTCGGAAGTTTCAGATGGACATTGAACAAGTTGCATTTTTCTCGCACGAGCTGCCACCAGTGGCAGACGCAGGTGGAGTGGAAGCGGGGAGGGTGAATGGAGGTGCTAAAATACTTCTTAAAATCCTTTGGAGTACGTCAACTTGAATTCTTTGCTTTCATCATCAATTTTATATTGAATCAAATTTAATCATCTGATGTTAAAATTAGCACTCAATATTGTTCTTGAAATTTTGCCCAACAAATCTGCAGAGTGACGGACTTCTCCCTGGCTGCCCAATAATGCGTCCGCCACTGACTGCCACTAACTTCTTCGCAGTTTTTGAACAAGGAACCGGCGCTACGTGTACTGCACAGCAGTTGTAGAAAGAAAGTGACGCTTTTTTAGGTATCTATTTGTCTATATTTCCTGTTGTCGTGAGTGTTGTCCTCATCACGGTACCATACAAATAAAGCCTGACACNACTAACTTCTTCGCAGTTTTTGAACAAGGAACCGGCGCTACGTGTACTGCACAGCAGTTGTAGAAAGAAAGTGACGCTTTCTTAGGTAACTATTTGTCTATATTTCCTCGAGTGTTGTCCTCATCACGGTACCATACAAATAAAGCGTGACAGCAATCCTTGAAAGGAACTTTCACAATAGTTTTTCTGAGAGATTTGAAAATGCGAGCGTACATATGTAGTGCTGTTGGCTTAGGGTCTACTGTTAGTGTCTTTCTGAAGACCATTAACACATTTGCAACAATGTGCTCAACCGGTTGGTCCGCATGGTGCGACGCGTGGGACCACGTGCTCAAACGGTCGGGTACCCACATGGCGCACCATGCCGAGAGCGTAAGGACGCGAGTGTGTTAAAGAGTAAGATCGATATTTAAAAACAGCTTGCGGAGGAAATATCAGTGTAAGGAAGTCAAACAACAGTATGAGAGTGAGCTATTCACAGAGGAAGCCTCTCCAAATCTAACTGAAGGAACCTCTGTAACTGTCCTCTGTAACTTTCGGCAACTTGCTGAAGAAACGGGTGAGAATATGGAAATCGGCCGTTTTCGTTCACCATCATCAATAGTTCAACAACATACATTTCCTTTTTAGCACCTAGTTGGGCGCTGCAGCAACCCTGTTCATGTGCTAATTTTTTGAAATCTATCTGGGGAGAGGGGACAAAATTTCTCAGTTTATTCTTGATTATCTTAATTAATTAGTTCCCGCAACCTCTCATCATTATTAGAAAAAGCGTTTCAGATCAACTCCAGTAAGTTAGCAGTTGCATACACCTCTGTGCGTACATACTCCTGCATATCCACTGTGTATGTACATATGTACAGAGGTGTATGCATCTTCACTTGTACTTTGTGTACTTCCGACTTCCGACTTCCGGTACTTCCGATATTCCGGTGATTTTTGGAGCTTCCGACTTCCGACTTCCGACTTCCGAAGTTTCAAATTTGACTTCCGCTCATCCCTGTTGCAAACCATGCACGCCCTCTCGCTCCCTGCCGCGTCGCGGCGTATCCTACCGGGCCGCCACGCACTCATGCTACGCATTTTTTCTCTTTAATAATTTACCTGATAGCTAAAGTATTCGTTTTCTTCGATGCCCCGGAACACTGATTGGTGAAGCAGATGGTACACTTTCTCTTAGCATCCTAAACTCGAAATAATAGACAAAACGTTTTGTAGAAAAACCTACTGAATACTCTTAATCGCACATCATTGCACTTGATTCCACGAAAAGAAAAAAAAACTCTAAATTCTCACCCGCTCCATTTAGAACTAAATCATAACGACCAATGACTTATCTGCGGATCCACGGCAGGATTGTCGACCTCCGATTCAGTCGGAGTAAGTTCCTTGTTTGGACGCCTCACAGCTATGGAGATAATAATTTTTTTTTGAAATCACACAGCAATCGATATCACCTACTTTTTCCGTTCCAGTAGAAAATTGAACTTCGTTGCACAGGCAGGCGACCCACATAGGTTTTAATGATACACTCGAAAACGCCCTCCATACAGAACCTTTCCTGAAATTATGAGATAGATGCATAACTGTAAAGGCGTGATTGAACTATTATATATAGTTAAGCATGTTACTTAAGCATAGCTACACTTAATAAACTCCATTGCTTCGAGCCTGACCTAACGCGCCGCGCTGTCTGCTTCTTGGCACTCTAACTGTCTGCGCATCTGCACATACCAATGATGCTAGCGTTTTCGTTTTAGGTCTATCCTGCGATGTGGCGCACACGGATGTGTCNTTGAAAATGCGAGCGTACATATGTAGTGCTGTTGGCTTAGGGTCTACTGTTAGTGTCTTTCTGAAGACCATTAACACATTTGCACCAATGTGCTCAACCGGTTGGTCCGCATGGTGCGACGCGTGGGACCACGTGCTCAAACGGTCGAGCACCCACATGGCGCACCATGCCGAGAGTGTAAGTTTGCGAATGTGTTAAAGAGTAAGATCGATATTTAAAAACAGCTTGCGGAGGAAATATCAGTGTAAGGAAGTCAAACAACAGTATGAGAGTGAGCTATTTGCAGAGGAAGCCTCTCTAAATCTAACTGAAGGAACCTCTGTAACTGTCCTCTGCAACTTTCGGCAACTTGCTGAAGAAACGGGTGAGAATACGGAAATCGGCCGTTTTCGTTCACCATCGCCAATAGTTTAACAACATACATTTCCTTTTTAGCACCTAGTTGGGCGCTGCAGTAACCCTGTTCATGTGCTAATTTTTTGAAATCTATCGGGGAAGATGGGACAAAATTTCTCAATTTATTCTTAATTATCTTGATTAATTAGTTCCCGCAACTTCTCATCATTATTAGAAAAAGCGTTTCAGATGAACTCCAGTAAGTTAACAGTTGCATACACCTCTGTGCGTACATACTCCTGCATATCCACTGTGTATGTATGTACAGAGGTGTATGCATCTTCACTTATACCTTGTGTACTTCCGACTTCCGGTACTTCCGATATTCCGGTGATTTTTGGAGCTTCCGACTTCCGACTTCCAAAATTTCAAATTTGACTTCCGCTCATCCCTGGTCATGACACCCCCACGCTACATACAGTGGGCGTCAATGGCGGTGACCCGTCTGCGGCCTCGCAAAGCGCGCGGCGCGACCGCGCCGCTCGAGCAGAAACTCTCTCCGGGACGTCAAACTATGGGTTTTTCTTGATAGTCAGTTAGTTTTCTTATTAGTCACCATCAAATGTGACGAACAACTATCAAGAAAACCCAGATTCGCCTCCGCAGCGACGATTCTACCGTGAGCGGCGCGGTCGCGCCGCGTGCTTTTTGAGGCCGCAGACGGGTCACCGCCATTGACGCCTACTGTACTTAGCTTTGCTGGAAGGCTCTTCACCGTAAATAGTACCAAAAAAGTGAACCTCTCAACAACCCACCATTTCGATATCAGATGTGCGCATTCACAACTTCTTCCGAAATTCATGAGTATCGACTGCTTTGGGTATTTCCCAGGGCTGCTATAAATGATTGTTTAAAATTGGTGAAACGCGGAGCAGAAATAGTGCAGCTTTAACCAAGAGGCGAGGACAGCTGCAACCAAAACCAGTGCATTTTCTGGAAGGGCACGACGTACTCTCTTGCAGATGTTAGTGTGAAGCCAAGGGGTAACCCCACCAAGTAGCTGTAGAAGTAGCATTTGTTTATACGCCAAATTTCTGGGGGATCGTGTGAAGGAAAATGCGCATCTCAAGCAAATAAGCCTAGAGCGATGTTCTGGCCTTGCAAAACTTGGCACTTGTCGCCACGCAATCTTGCGAAGTTGTGAGTCATGCTCCTTTGAAAGGGCAGAAAACCCAGCACAAACGGGAAATGCCTGCAGTGGGCTCATTCATACCAAAAAGCATAGGAAAACTTAGAAAACCCAACAATACTTCAAAAAAAAAAAACCGAATTTCAGAGTACAGCCCAGGAAAACAAGTTTTACCTGAGAGTGACTAGGATTTTCGCTTTAGAGCTGTTTGCGCATGCATCCTCTCAGAAGCCACAGCATTTGAACAGCTGCCTTGGACGCGACGGTCGCGTTGCGATGAAGTATAAACACTCCTTGTTGCAGGAAAACAGCGCACGCCGCACTCAACTTTTGCGAGCGGTGAGAAACAGCGCGGCGGGCTGACGTCGAGCTCGGATCAGTTTCCGTCCTATTCGAACAAGGCTCACGACGTCGTCATCGGCGTCGGGGACTCTGCGAACAGCCATCTTCGCCACGACCGCCGGCGGTCTCCGCATGGAATCTTCCGCGACTTGTAATGACGCGCTCTAATGCGAATGCGTGCCCCGTTGTCATACGCAATTAAAGGGAGAAGCTGATTTTGAGAGGTGTCCAACTGTTGTTCCGCTTTTTTTTCACCTTTGTTTTTGACAAGTCCCGACGATTTTATAATGCATTGATTTGTATTGAAGTTTTATGCTGTTCACATTTGGGAGATTAGTGACCTCTCAAACTCTCAAGCTTTGATTTTAAGGATGTCGCGGAGTGGTGGAGGTGATGTCCCAAATGAGCCACAGTCTACTCCACCAATTCCCAGTACCGAGAATCAGATGACGGAGGAGGTAGGTTTAATATTTTATGCGATTATGAAGTCCAATTTCTTCGGTGTCTTGGCTTGTTTGTTTGAATTTGGTTTTGATGTGTTTCCAGTGAACATTTTGTAAGTTGTAGGATCTCTTCCGAATCAAAAGTGTCGTCACAAGTTCTGCAGGTTCGTTCAATAGAGGTGTGTGTTTCCTCATCCGTCTTTTTTTTTTACTTTTTTTATATTAGCACTTCCATATTCACGGCTCAAAATTCGTTTTCTGTGCTCTACCTTTGAGAAAGGTTCATTTAAGATGCAGAACACGATTTCATCATCCTTTTCGTGTTGCAATGCCTTTTTTCACGTTAGGCCGATCATGACGCACAGATTCGGTGAAAATATGCCATTGCTGTGTGAAAAATGAGACAGTGTTCGACTAGTTCTCCCTACGGAAATCTCTTAATCAAAAATTCCAACCGAATCCCGTCTCTGTGGTTGTCTAATGTGCTGATCGTGCGGTACTATAACGCCACTTTTGTGCTGGAAGGGTTACTGTAAAGAAACGAAAAAATTGCCAGTTCTGTGAGGGGAATGGCAGTGTGGTGCTAAATAATGTTGTTAATCGTGGTCTGCATGTCGAATAACTCATTCTTTACGAAGTACGATTTATGGCCAAGTTTTTGCAATTTTTTACGATTTGCGGTTTACGAAAATGGGTTGAGTTTCATAATTGGGTCGTTAATAATGACAAGTAAGGTATCTTATCATGTGGTCAAAGTGCAATTATTTGTCTGTGTCTGCATTTTGCAACAATTTTGTACAGCTAATATGCTGGAATCGTGGAGGTCAAAGTCTTACATGAAAGTCCACAAGAAGCTACTTTTTTGTTGCATCTTGCTGACACTGCTGATGGTTACTGCTTTTCACAAGACAGCCTTGCTGTGCTGGAGATACAGGGCGGATGTTGGTCTTGCGTTCCCATTGTTAAGCGGCCCTTAGGAGAAGCACGAAGAATTGCCTCTGTTATTCTGGGATAGTGGACAAAAATGATGAGGCCGTATTGTATTTGTAGTTAATAATAATTTGTAGTTAATACATTATTATAACGGGTAACGGTTTCGTTCTTCTTCAGTTCATCTCAGAATTTGCGGTTTTGTACATACTGAAGCTGAAAGTGGTATCAAGATAACGTTTTACATTTACATGCTTTACGATTCATCATAGTTACATTCGGCTGGGAACTGTACTGAATGCTCGATGACAGAATGCCCATTGACAGGGATGCAACCACTGTTTTACTTGGAATACTAATGTTTTTACCTTGATAATTTCATATCTTCGGACCCGCTTCTTGATTCAGGAGCAAGCGACACTGCCGACCAGTCTGTGATTTCGTTGGCCGATTCCGCCAGTAATTTTGGGGACCATGTGGGCGACGAGTTCGACGAGGTTGAAGCAGTTGAGAGTGACAACAACCATACTGATCTGCAGGTACGCTTGGGCGATTGGCCTGCAGCTGCTTCTCCTTGGTTAGTCAGAAAATCTTCATACTCCATTGCGATGCAAGAATGGAGTGTCCATTAGTGCGTATTAAACTATTCGCTTTTGGTGATGTCCTACGTCAGTGACCATTTACCTCCTTATACATAGTTTTCCAATACTATGAAGAGGCGTGTAATTCCCGGTCAAAAGTGGCACAGACTCGTTGTATGCATGCAACAACCATAATGAGCTGAAATAATCAATCAAAAAGGTGCGAGCCCACTCGTAAATCTGTTGTTCAGAGTCGTATATTTAACGGGTGGATGTTCGATCGCAAGCGGCCAACAAACTTACAACTTCCTAAAGATACAGGTAAGATTTCACCATGATTAGAACTGTAATATTCAACAACAGTCTACAAGCTATTAAACATTTAGTGACCGTTTTGAATTTTCCAAAGAACGTGCCGATTCCACAATGTCCAGAAGGCATCGATCCAAAAAGTTGGACGAAAGCTTTTGAAGAAGCAACAGTTTATCTGATTGGTACTGCCCACTTCAGGTATTACTCTTACTGAGCTCTCTGATTGTGTTTTTGAATAAGTTCCTTGTCGTTCTTGCAGCAAAGAGTCTCAGGAGGACGTTGTCAACACCATAGCAGCAACACAGCCGGATCTTGTAATGGTCGAGCTCTGTCCTAGTAGAATATCTATTCTATCAATGGACGAGCAAACGCTGCTCAAGGAAGCCAGTGATCTCAATACACAGAAGATCCTCACCACTATTAAGCAGGTGACAGAATATTAGTTCATGAGACGATTGGGTTGCAACCCGATTATTCGAACTATGTTATTAAAGTAATTGGTGTTCAGAGTGGTGTTGTCCAAGGGATCCTCCATGTTTTACTACTCTCGATGTCTGCCCACATTACACGAGAGCTATCCATGGCCCCTGGTGGTGAATTTCGAGCAGCACACAAGGCTGTCATGCAGACTCAGGTTGACAAATTTTTCTTTCAACCGACATCATTTGTGTTTCGAGAATTTTTTTTCTTATTTCGTACGATTTAGTGCATGTTTTTCAAATATCATTTTGGGTGGCATTACCCGGAATTTACCAATTACTTTTTCTCCAATTTCTTTTCTTTCCATTTTCTTTTCTAAAAAGTTTAACTCTTCTAGAGGAATTTGTCAAGGCGCAGTCGCATTGGAATATGTTATGAAAGGAATCAGTCCCGCATAAAGGATTTCCATATTGAAAGGGGTTCAATGCCGCTGCATCTTGGTTTCGGTGTTGTAAGATATGGCCTGCCAATTAGAAAATATATACGCTCAGTAGATGAATCTTTTGCATAATTGCAAAAACAGTAGAAAATATTATCAATTGTCCACGTCTTCTCCTCTCAGGAATGAGATATCTTTCATTTTTTTTTTGGGGTTATTTGTCCATATACTGTGAGTCTCAATGGGTATAGAAGTCTCAGTCTCTCAAGATAAATTGACGTTTTTCGTCCGAGGTTGATTCAGCATGAAAGCTACTATGTGCTGTTATGTGAATTCATAAATTATGGAAATTCTTTACCCCGTTCCAAATTTAATTATGTATTGCGATTCCCACTATTGCGTATTGAGCTAGAAGGAGCGGTCTAGAATGGAATGCTCATATTTCACCTGCGAATTGTTTTGTTGTCATGGAAATGCTCCAAATCGTGACGTTGGTGATTAGTCATACTGCTCCCTCTGTCTATATAACTATGTGCTTAGCATATATGGTCGGGTGGTACTCTCCAGATCTCTATCCTGGGTCGCCTTTTCCGAAAACTGCGCTTTAAGAAGGAACATATCTGAAAATTCCGTTTTAGCTTGTTTTTAATCTCTCATTTTCAGACTGGACAATTATAAAATTTGTTTTCAATTCTCTTGTTTTTGAGAATCGGGCTAGCCGGGCTTTAGCCGCGCACCTAAGGTGGCAGAGGCCCAGTCCCTCCGTCCCATCTGCATCTTCTTATGGTACCTAGCGGAACAAAATTACTGAGAAGAATCTATTTTGTTTTTGTACTCACCTCTGAAGAAGTCTTCATTTCCCATTTTCTATGACATTTTGACTGAAATCTGTATCGACTTTTTTCTGTTATTTTTTTCACTAACGGTGGGATAAACATCTCTAATCTTCTGAAAAATTGAGATATTCTCTTATTTTATGAGACTCTTTGTCAACCTGCTTTTCCTCCTAGATAGTCTGTTGATGAAGTTCGTTTCAGCTATGTCGACTAGTCCTTGGAGATCGCCCCATTCATGTCACCCTTCAGCGTGCTCTTGGTTCACTTAACTTCTGGCAGAAAATCAAGTTCTTCTGGCATGTTGCAATGTCGCATAACGCGTCAATAACACCAGAGGAGGTATGCGCACCGTCATTAAACTTCATCTCTCATTTGCTACAGCTGCTACTTTTGAGGTTGAAAAATGCAAACAACGAGATTTGTTGGAACAACTGCTCGCCGAGATGGCCGGTGATTTCCCCAAACTTAGCAAAGTAGGTGCTTTCGGGATGCTGATTTTTTTTTCAGGATAACCTCTTCGTTTATTCCAGATATTCGTTGACGAACGTGATGCTTACATGACCCATGCTCTTCACTCATTGTTGCTAAAGAATACTATTGAAAAACGATTATCTTGGGAACGTACCGATGTGGACTGGCAGCCACTTAGGGTATGACTTTTTTTTCGTTATCTGATGCAGCATCATTTTGGTTTTTTTTTTCTTTTGAACCCAGTATCTAGCGCTACCTTTTGGAGAACATATTTTTGTCTAAAAATCCAAACAACTACACTCATCTGCTCCACTGCATACGAGTAGTTACGAGTTAGTAGTAGTTCTTGCCCATCCATTTTTGATTACCTATGCCTTTTCTCAACCTTGTACTGTTTTTCTAGCTTGGCTACATTTGAAGTCCACGAAGATGAAAGATTTCCTAAAAGCACATGATACAGTTGTTTTTTTTTTCAATATTGGGGGAGTCCAGTTGAGCAAACTTCATAATTTCATGCATTTTTAGCCACAGTTCTACATTTTAAGGTTGTTGCTGTCGTCGGCATTGGTCACACCCCCGGGATTGCTGCTCACTGGAACAATCCAGTGGATATTGCACCGCTTCTGCACGTTCCTCCAACATCTACCTCAACAAAGGTAACTTCATTTACTACTTAATCTAGTTCCATCCATATATCATTTTTGACCAGGTGATAAGATTTACCTGCCGAGCAGTCTTCTGGGGAGCGGTTGGGTTCCTTCTCTATCGTGGCGGTGTGAGAGTTGCTAGAAGATTCCGTTGACCAGCAAGCTCCTTTCTACTTTGTTGTTGTTTCACTGCTGTGTTCTGTTTGTCAGACTGACTCTCTTGAGTTCATTGTGATTTTTCCCAAACGACCGTTTTCGGTTATATAACAAGCAATCGATATATTACTCGTGGACGAATAGCGGCGTCTTTGAATTATTTCTCACGCTAATTTCTTCGTTTAATAATTTGTTTTGATTGTCATTTCAATGTCTGAAGTAACTTCTGAATAGGGTGATGATCGGGCTTCACTTTTTCATTTTGAGTACCACTATATCTTTGTAGTTGTTCATAGGGTTACGTGGCGGATGTCAGTCTGCAGTATGTTGTTCAAGTTTCCTCTTTCACTTATTTATTAACTTTATGGTGAAACCAAGAAGGGTTTCTGATTTCTACTAAAAGGGTTTCTGTTGTATTTTCAGATGGAATAAATTATTTTGCCAATCTATTTTGTCTTGAGAAGTCGTTAATTCGCAAATCTGTATCTTTTCTCGCTTCGAGTGAACATATGCATTGTCGTTGCGTTCATAATGCTTGGTGCACATTAGTTTGGTTTTTCTAGGATCCACACGGACATGAGAGAACAGTGGACGATAAACTCTGATCTCATATTTCAGGTAGTTTTTTCTGCACATCTGCTCATTCTTGTTAAAAACTGTCTTAGTAATACTGTACTCATGGAACCTTTCTCTCCTCCGCAAGGGAATAAGTATCACGCTTCTCATTTAATTTTTGGGACCGTTTTAACACACTGTGGACCGAACACATTTCACGTAGGGGGGGGGGGGGCTATTAA
>JARK01000260.1:62225-74108 GCA_000688135.1 Ancylostoma ceylanicum | reverse complement strand
GGGGGGGGGGGGGGCTATTAATATTTGAGCTTCCTCCAGGCCAATTCGATTCGGTGTTTTTTTTTTCATTTATCAATGTTGTCTTGGAAATCACGTGTGGGGGTGAAAGATCGTGATGCACAATGTGCCTCGCTAGCCCGTAACTGGATAAAATGACCGGCAAAATCCTCATAACTCATGACTAGCACAATCTCCTGCTTGTCACTAAGCTCAGTTTATGCGTTACTCAGATCTTATCTACCTAGTAATGTTTTAATAGCGTGTTATTGTCGCAACGTTCCCAGAGCCCCTCAACGGTTCCCAAGGAGCAATATCCTAGTAGTCACCAACCGTCTGAACCGTCTTCACATCATGTCAGATTCTGAATTTTGATTCTTCGGTGAGTCCTCCCCCCGCCCCACCTGACGGTGGTCCCACTGCCACACCTTGCTCTAAGTTTTCCCACTTTTGTTCCATTTTCTACCACCGCTGACTCACCTATTGCCCATACTTATTGTTAACTAAGAATCTCCCTTCCTTCTTGCCACACTGTGTATCTTAATGTTATATTATGTAACCATGCTTGAAAGCGTCGAAAAACCTGTTCCTTCACACGTTCTGTTCGAAGATTTGAAATAATTTTGGCTGCAGCGCAGCTTTCTGGAAGCCTGGATCTTCTGGTTCCCTTCTTAAGTCCCAGTTTACACTCGCAAAATCCCCAAATAGTCTGTCCACAAATATTCGCAATCGCCAAATTTTTGAAATTACTTTCTAATACAAATAGAAATCTTGTATCAGTTTGTTTTTATTTGTTTTTTTATTATTATTTTCAAGTATTGGTTATTTACTATTTATTACTGAAATCAATATTTTTATTATTTCTATTTTCCGTTTGGGTCCCCAAAACGGCGAAGACCCCAATTTTTTTCCCACGCCCCCCACCCTTGCCGTTCACTTTCTGCGTCCGCCACTGCCACTGTTGAGAACACGGATTATAACTACGGATGGGCGCTTCACCATAGTGTGCAGCTTCTAAGCATTTATGTCAACTGAAAGGGAGAAGGCAATCTAATGGGAATTGGGTTTTCATTATTTCTACAATTGTTCTTCCATTTTTTCCATAGTCCAAGACATATAGGGTCAAATTGCTAAACTGGTTTAATTATCTCTCGTCATTTTGTGAGATCTCTCATTTGCTATGTAACCGGTTCAATAGGTCACTTTTTTGCTACTGCCTGCGTTACTGATTGTCCACGAGGATGAAGAGCTGACTTGTATTTCCATCATTCGCACAACACTGTGTTGAAGCAGAATAGCACGTAAGACATGAAAGATAGACGAACATCGACGCCTTAAACTCTGATATTCATTTTTGAGCGTAAAAGTAAGTGTCTGTGCATTTCGGTTAAAACTGGTGCTTATTTGCTTTCAGAACTATATCAATCTTCGGTCGTGGTGTGACAAAGATTCACAAATAGGTGGTCTTGTATTTGGAAGGTTAGCTAGGAAGGAAGTGGTTTTGGTGCTCTTTGCCCCGGCAGACAATCTAAACTACTCAACTGTGGACTTTCTGACGAACTGTTTGAGCGCAGGTGGAAATGTTTTTTGCTGGTACTCCATTCTTCTGTTTCGTATTGATAACATATGCAGACGTTACACTTGTTGGGAATGTTTCTATTGATGGCGAAGATGCTCCACTGATTGGTGATGGATTCACACTTACTACAACCAGAGATGTCTTGGAAAACGTTGACGCTACAACCTTCCTCACTCAAAATGATATTCTTAAGCACAGCACACTGGCACCAGATGGATTATCGCTCAGGGCTCAGGTTAACCCTTCATGTTTTTTTTCCCTAATGCTCAGCCGAAATTGAAAATTAGAAAAGCCAGATTTCAGGTTGGTTTCTCCTGCGCCTTACGCAGTGGGTGCGAAGGAGAAGATCTAAAGAATAATGCCGAGAAGTTTGTCATAGGACTGGACCAACTAGCATTTGCTTCTATCGACAAAGGACTGTTCTTGCGTAAGAATATGGATCCGGAGACAACAACAAAGCAACGTCAACTCTTCGATGACCTTTCACGCGGAGCGCTTCAGTACAAGGTAAACTATTCTTTCATTCCATTTTTGGCGTTTTGTAGGTGCCAGCTGGTTTTACTGCATGGATAGGCTAGATTCATTTTGTTGCGCATACTTTCTCTTTTCTCGATATCTTTATGAGTGCTCTAGGATTTCACGGAACTTAACTCATACAGAGGGTTGGCGACGAGCAACAAAGACGACTCTGACGATCAGAAAATGGTTCCAATCGTTCGTATTACGAGAGGTGGGATTTCTTGCCTCCTGTCTCGTTGAAATCAAGAAGAGCAGTTTCAGAAATCTGCTGAATAGTTGCAGGCTCGATTGAGTGAATATTTTAATGTGAGAAGCATTCTACTACTTTCACAATTAGTTGTTTCCAGCATGGCCCGCTTTCTCCGAATGATTTTGTGAAGAGCGTACTACGGATCCCTTCATTAGGCTGAGAACTGAGATTACACGTTTTTGCATGGAGGAAAATATTAAAAAAGAAAGACACTTCAATACCTTGGTCGAAAATTTATCCAGAATTAGCATAGGTGATCATTCGACATTTCCCACGCAAACAGCTTCTCCTCTCTTGGAAGATGTCACTGCGCAGTGACCTGAAATAGCGGCACACTCAAATTTTGGCTCCATCGCAGTTTTTGGATAGTTTCCCCGCCAAGGGAAGCCTTGTCGATTGGAAAAAGTGACAGCCTGATAGCGATTGAGCCATGGACTAACCACAAATGCTACTTTTGATTCCGAATTTGTAGAGGAGGGCATTTGACGATTCGATTAGCTGTCACAATTTAGGTTCAGTCACTCATAAGTCGGGACCATTTCCAAGTAATCCATTGTTGTTGCATGGATCTGACCAAGTGGAACACTAAAAATCCTCTAAATTCTTTTTATGACCTGCAGTAGTGTTTCGTTGCAGTTCACCCTTCTTTGATTACGGGTATGGAAATTCCAAAATTCTGATCAGGTTTCGTAGAAAAAAGTTTTTAATGAACAAGAATTGCTGGATACCGAATAATTTGTAGACCAACAAATTGTTCGTGATTTGCTGTTTGAGAGCCTGTAATATGCCTTACTCTAGACAGTGAGCAACACGCGCTTAAGACGGAGGAAGCGCGCATTTCCAATTTACCGTCCAAATATTGCTGGGCATGTGCATCGTGGGATATAGGCGTGACAACCATAGCATGGAGCTGGCTATGGAGCTGGCATCTGTCACTATTCATCATTTTGCTTAACCGCCATCAGATTTGGAAATGTAATCCAGTAGCTAGAAAGCTTTTCTCTGTATCAGCGCTCATATTGGTTGAAAACCAGAAAAAATTAGCAGTATCACTACACGTGAAGTCCCACTGTACCGAGGTTTGTATTTTTTTCAGATGGCACCAAGTACTCTCGCGTGCGCAAAATCCTTGACGTCACTGTACCAGCAGTTTTTGGTGATGATCCAAATGATCTTTATTCGCGACTTATTGAAGGTTTACGACGTAGAGTGAATGGAATGGTCCATGTGATGTTAACAGAAATGGCGAATCAGGTGAAGATTGCATATTATCATATTATTTCTTTTCTTCGTCCCTTCCATATTCTATTGCATGGAATCAATTTTTTTCTGCATTAAAATCGAATTGTTTAAGGGTGCTGTGTATCCTACCATGTCACATGTGTTTCTACCTCCTGGTTGGTCGTGTTTACTTCATCTCGAGACCCCTATATTTAGCGAGACACAACAGCGTTGGTTTTAACTAGCATTTTGAGTAGAGTAGCGGAGATGTAGCTATCTATAGCAAATGGGCAAAAATTACAGACTCCTTCCGGGTGCGGCTTCATAAGCTCTTCAATTTACCATTATCTATGCCATGCCTCCGCCTTGCTCAATCCATCACTTTTGTACCTTCTAAGCTTTTGCGGTCACCGCATCTTCAGATAACAAACTGTGAGTTTTTCTTAGTTACCCGTGAGGGTTTTGATTTTATAACATGATCTGGAGACGTTTTCGCCAGAAAATCCTATGGAATCTTTACAAAGCTGATTCTTTTCCTATTTACCGTTGCATTCTTTTTTAACCCGATTGTGTGAGACTTAGCTACTCGTCCGTTGAGAATTACATAAATATCTTGTTTAGACAAGTCGCGAGGAGTTGTATCTACTGTAAAAGGTGACTACAACTACTATCATTACATGCAAGACGGATTCGATGATGCTGGTTCGTCTTTAAAATTCAATTTGTATGCATGAGAATTTATGCCTTTCATGAGAATTCATGCCTATCTGATAGAACGACGTTTCTGCAGGATGGGGTTGTGCCTATCGCAGTTTGCAATCTATATGGAGCTGGTTCATTCTCAATGGATTTACTGACAAACCAGTGCCAACACACGTGGACATTCAGCGGGTTGGTCGTATGCTTCGACAATTATACCAACAGAAGCACAGTGAACATGTCCCGGTTTAGTGTTTGGTGGAAATCAAGGACAAAGAAGAGAAATTCATCGGTAGTAGGCAGTGGATCGGCAGTACAGAGATTGGTTTCGTACTGGATCACATGCTAGGTATGAATTGATTTCTAAGCCAAGGAGGATTTCTTACTGCAACCTCATGATGGGCCTATTTATTAGGAATCGAGTCTCGCTATATAATAACTAACTCTGGAAGCGAGGTTCCTGAGCGGGCACGAGAGCTGATGTTGCACTTCCAGACAGTGGGCTCGCCGGTCATGATAGGTGCGTCTCCGTTCTGCGCCTTTTCTAGATCATTTTCCTTTGTCAAATTTTCGAATCAGTCGAATATGAATGTAAATGAGGAGACTGAATCGAAATGAGGTTCTAGAAGTTTCTTCAGGAAGCTACTGAAATTTGTGACCTCGATTGCTTCTGAGACCTACCTTTTTATTTTGAACAGCACTTGCTGGCAGTTTCTTGAATTTTTTGTAGGTCCCCTTACTTGTATAAATGGCAGTAATTAATTTTTGTTCTTTGCGGATTGTTTTAATCTTACATAGACTTTCTCAAGCTGGGAAGTTTCTTTTTTCCTTCCTAAAATCCAACAGCTTTATATTTTTGCCCATGAGTGAATTTGTCAACGTTTCAAGTTACAGGAGGTGCTCAGCTCGCTCACACAATTCTTGGCGTCGACTTCGATGAAAATTCGGGAGAATGCAAATTTCTCGTTCTGGATCCACACTACACCGGAAGTGAGGACCTCAGGGTAGTCCTCAGCAAGGGCTGGTGTGGGTGGAAACCAGCCTCGTTCTGGCACGCTGAACACTTCTACAATATGGTTCTACCTCAAGTACCCTCAAATGTACTTTGATATAATAGCTTTCATTGGTTTTGCTGAAATAATCTCTCATTTTTCTCCTGTAAAGGTTTCGCCGTCCGTGTTCTTCCCTACTTTGTTGGTATACAAAATTTCCTTTCCGGCCCTCTATGTGAATTTTCAGACATGATTCAGGTTACGAATGCAGACCTTGATATAGTGTAGTCTTTCGGGGTATTTATTAATTTTAATCGAATCCAGATTTCCTTTCGAACTTACAATTAGATGTAGCAGTTTGCCATCCTGCCATGCATATTATATTTGGTGATAGCTGTTCAAGCTCTCAATCCCTTCTGATTATTTCCCTATCCTTTGTTCTGGTCTGTGAGCTGTGTTTCTTGTTGATGGGTATTGCGCTATACATATAGTGTTTTGTGACCATTTTTTCGTAGTGAGGGTTTCTGATTTGGTGTTAATCATGGCTGTGCTTTTTCGCTCCAAGATTTGTCTTTTGTTCCATTCTTACTGTTACCATAAAATATTCACTCTGTCCAAATGTTTATGCGGAGGAACTACAGAATGAAGGGTTCCTCGATGCTGTGTGGGTGAAACATTGAGCAGAAATGATATCCATGCATACATTTACACCACGCTGGGTAATTCTTCCGAACTTAGATGTTTTATTTCTATCCTCGAATTTAACCTTGTGCGCTTACCTTGTTAGCTACAGAAAAGAATACTGGGTTGGGCAATAAGTTAGTGTGATTTTCAATGGGCATCGAAATCAGTTTTTTCACAAACGATGACTAAAACAAGAAATTTGAATGGCCTCTCAACTCCTCTACTAAAATTGCTAGAGGCAGGGCAGCTCCCCAAATCCACCCTTGTGAAAACCCGCACGGTTTGGGCCCAATCCTGCAACTCCCATCTAGCTTGCTGGCCAAACCTTGCCCCAAATACAGTGGACGTCGATGGCGGTGAAAAGGACGCGGCGCGAACGTGCCGCTCGTGATGGAATCGTCGCCACAGTGGCGAATCTGGGTTTTCATGTAGTTGTTCATCACACTTAATGTCAACTAATAGGAGAACTAACTGACTGTCAAGAAAACCTTATAGTTTGATGTGATTCTTGCTTGGGCGACGCGGTGGCGCCGCGTGCTTTTCGAGGCCTGAGAAGGTCATCGACGCCCACTGTAAGTACGTACGTGGTGTCAGTGCTGAACAATCTCTGTGGTAGGAAACCTCACTAACGTAAACACGTAGAAGCAACTGTACTAGAGGTTTTTCATTCAGAGCGAGCTTCTTTCCGGAGCGAAGAGACCGATAAGACCTGCCTGATAGCACAGGGTGACTTACACAGTTGGCCAATATATTAATGACAGTATCGTATTTCTTCAAGGTTGTTTAATTTTGAAACGAAAAATGTCAGACGGGACGAAAACTTATGAATTAACCTAATATTTTGAGGCAGACTGTGTATTAATAGGCATAACTTCCCATCTGTTCACATCGCGTTTCACACTTCAGGTATAAGCTGGTTTGGAAGAATTTAACGAACAATTATGTACAATAACGATATGCAACGTAATTTGGCTTTTCACACGTCGCTGCACAACCAGCGTCATTGGCGCGGCAGGAGATCACAATTCAGTTAAAGCACTTTGCATAGGTAGATGGGAATGTCGGCCATTGCTGGAAAGAACGGAAAGGTACTCTTCTCGATTGGCCTTCAGGCCGGGCAACCATCGGAACGCGTGCCGGAAGCCAACGCGGAACCTGAAATCGGAACGATAAGGGGTTTACTTCTGGATCGCTGCGCCTGGTTCTTACCTCCTGTTCATGAAGTAGTAAATTATCGGGTTGAAGACAGTTGACGACATTCCTAACCAGTATATATTAATGTAGATGTACAATCCAGTCTGAAATGTGTTTTGTGAATTGTTTACTGGTGAATACAAAAACACCATTAGTGCAGGGCTGTCGTTCCTTGCAAGTAATAGCTAAAGCAGCTGCCTTAATCTGTGACGTATGACACCTCGTATCCCCATAGTCAGCGAAGAATTGCTGGAATCGTTGATACCACAAGGGACCAGTCGATTGGCAAAAAATCGAATAGAATTGAAAATCGGGTTTTCCTCGGAATTAGCGGTGCGCGGAGTAATACTCCAACTGGAGAATAGCGGCAGGGTAATCGCTTAACTACTGAAGCTACAGAGCGTTTGCAGACATCACTGAGATTACCCAGGGTAAATGTGTTGACGCTCATGCTAACAACTGGTAAATTTGTGTGAAGTTGGTTCGTTTACCCTGAATAATCTCAATAAAGCATGCGGCCGCAGAACCGCTATTTTGTAACCCACTCTTCCTTTCACTAAGGCTTTTCCGCCGCATGATATCGAAAATATATGTGAAAAGAATAGAGTAAACAATAACATCAATAGGGATAAGATAAGTTGAGACACTGGTTAACTTCTTCAAATCAAGTGTAAACCTGCCCTCGAACCCCAAAAAGGTTACTTGGACCAGACAAGTTTGATAAATGGGTACGAGAGAACTCTTTCACACGCGCGAGGGAATAATTAGGGAAATATTTTCTATCCCGAAAATTCTTGAAGTCCTCTGGAGCATCGTTAACCGTTGGTTGGAAAAAATAATGACCAACAAATGAACGGAAATACAAGATAGAAACCAAGAACGAAAAAAATCCTTATATTACTTGTTATTTTATTTTATTTTGTAAGTTACAAGAGAGAATTTACTAAAATCGGCTGGGAACGCCTCGATGATTCTGAAATCATGGCTCAATCGAATGCTCTCCAGGACTGATTGAAACAGCCTCACCGAAAGCAGCTTTTCATCTAACTTAAATCAAGATAAGCATATTCATATTTACTTTTCTCTATATACGCTGTGCCGGTATTGTTCACAAAAATTATCGCGGCCTTTTCAGCTAATTTTAGTGAATTTTCTCTTGTAATTGACGAATCAATATAATTTGAGAAGTTGTACAGATTTTTCTCCCATGTCTCCTAGAATAAAGAATTTTTTTCATATGAATAACAATGGTGATTCTATTTTCATTTTTCTCAGTTATCTAGGCTAGAAAGCGTGAAAATGAGTTTGTCGATGTAACGGTGCAGTGTGGTATCAGCATTGTCTGAATGGTGAGAGTTAACATGAATTTCCTGTGATGGAAGATGTTCAAAGACGTTCAAGAGGAAGGACGGCAAGGTATATCGTAAGGGAACGATTCGAATGTGAATGGAAGTATGAATTCTAGCCCAAAGATTCGCTAGAAAGTGAATTCAAAACGGTCGAAATGTGGATGCTCAGGTAACTTTGCCAGATGTCTCGTTCGAGTAAAGTACGGAATGGCGAAGGCTAAAACAAGAATATTCCGTCGAAGCTTTCCTCTCGGAAACTCGTCCACTCTAGGTGAGGCGGAAGCTTAGATCCTTCCCAGGAACGTTCACAGGCCCCGCCACAGAAAGAAGAGCACTGACTACACTATACTAGCCCATGAAAAGATTTGTACGAGTCTCTCGAGATTCTATGGACATTTTTAGAAAGAAGCCTTCACCACCCTGCTCGCCATGTTTTAAGCTTAGAAACTGCCAGCAAGGGGCTATTCTGAGCTTCAGAGAACGGGTCAGAGGACTTACATAAGGATAGAACCATAAGAAATTTGAATTCATGGAAGAATGTCTGATTTCGCGGCTTTTTAGCGCAACAGAACCCAAAAAGAGGGCCTGCGAGCGGTGCATCTGTTAGGAGAAAGAAAAGTTCGGATGATAAACCTGTTCTATGTAGGTTCCCTCCGTGTCTCAAACCTCCTCAACCCCGATTTGTTCACTTAAAAGAGGTTACAATACCTCTGAAATTATATCATAAGGAGTTTTTGTATATCCATTGCTTTGTTTTCGTTATTTTTCATTATCAGTCATAGTTCAGTTTAACTTAACGTTAAGAGAATTTACGTTTCATGAATTGTTCTAAAAAATTTTCATCTGATAAAGATGGACCATCTCTCTTTTGCTGCTGGAATAGTCCATTTTCCTCTGACCACAAAACTCATCCTCTTCATACTCTCGTCCCTACTTTTTACTAACATCAGTAGCTTGCGCTTCCGCCATCGTTGGTTGTTTTCCGCTCACATTCTGAAAGGTCAGGTGTAAGCCAGTACAACCACTACCACGAGGTTTAGGATGCGTGGGTGATGCCCTTTACCGGAATAACGTGAGATTCACTAGCGAAGCTGGTATCGTGAGAAGCGGACGCACTGGAAAAAGGTGTTCTTTTGTGTTAATCCATGTACCAGTTCATATATCCAGCAGTCGGAGGTGTATGAGCTTTTAGGCCTGATATTTACACATCTACAACCCCTCACCCCCGCGTAGCACTAGGTTCGAATCCACTTTTATTTGTTGCTAGTCACACTGAATATAGGCAAATTTGTGCTCTTTGAAGCCTTAACCTCCCTTATCCCTCAAGTGCTGCGTTGAATAGCCAAATAGCTTTCAATGTTGATGAGGATCGTTGGCGATAAACAAGAACATGAAGGGAGGAGTAGTTGGCCTCATCAGCTTCGACGAGAAGAGGATTGGAGGAGAAAAAGGGCAGAAAATTGGGCTCATATCTGAGCGAGACGATTTCTTTGTTCTTGATGAATCGCTCCGCGTTGGACTCATCCGGATTAGACTGTACATACATAGTTTTGGCTGCAAAATCCATAGGTGGACAGTGAAGATACTGGCAGACCAAAAACATCCTCAGGGCTTCACTACCTTCAGAAGCGCTGCCTTACTAAGTGTTCAACGCGAAGCTTGGAGCCTTTGCCAGCAATTTCTGAAAAATGAGCAACCTTCTTGAGCTGTTGATGTATTGTCCTAGACCGATGCCTAACTAATAACTATGTATGCAGTGCTACATCACCATAATGTAACTTCTAGAAGGGAAATAATGCCGATAATGCCGCCATTCATCAAAAAGGAAAAAATTGTAAGATGTATGTATGTGCCTTGAATATAGCCATAGTTAGTAATAATCATTAGGTTGAGGAATTATAAATGTCCTTTTGAGTCAAAAAGGCAAAAAACACCACAGTGACGTCATCTCAACGCATCCATTCAAGAGATATTTTTTTCATAATAGGTGACTCTTCTATAATACTTCTTTCACGCAAAAAATCAGTGTTCTCCTCGAGAAGTTAGCTGCGCTCTAAGACGAAATAGCGATTCACTTAATTTTCGACTTCACCATAGTTTCTGAAGATTTTTTTACGCCAAGGAACGCTGCATTGACAGGGACAAGTGGTATTCTGAAAGCGCCAGTACTGGACCATGCCGCGGCTGAAGAAGGGGGTATTCCACCCCCTACTCCTTGGTTTTCTACTGGGTCATTTTTGCGACGTCTGATCGAGATCATGTTCTGGATAAGTTTTGTAGTCACTGTATCGACACCATGATGATGGAGCTACTCATTCTCAGAGTCTTACCACTGTGCCTGAAGATCTGTGGTGAATTGCTGTAACTCCTATAGGATTCATCATTACTAAACAGAGCGATCCTTTCATATCTTACTGCAAACGCAGTGGCACCATCGGGGTTCAGGAAAATCGGGGTTTTGGGGCCGGACTAGAATGCTCACCGTCCCTGAACCATCCCGGTTTGTTGTCTGAGTGTACAAGAAATACCATTCTATGTACTGCTCGACATTGAAACAGTTTCAAAAGAGTTGCGATTCTGTATGGTGCGGATAAGGATTCGGCTGACGGCGGTTCCGGTACTTAGTAGGTCAATATTGAGTAGGTGCAGGACCAATTAAAAAAAATTTTCCATGTGTAAGTAATCAGAGAATATTAAAGAATACGTGTTTCTCTTGAAAAATCATGAAATGCTCTTTTAGATGAACACACGAGCCGTGCCGAAACGGTGACAATGGGGGAAAATCCAAAAGAAGTAAAACGTATGCAGCCGACATTTATATTTCCTCAGCCTAATAAAAAGATTTGATTGGAATTCACTTAGTAATTAGTAATTGTTGCTTGGCATACACCTCCCTTTTCTTATTTATACACCGAACTACACAACTGCACAAAAAAAAAAATGAAAAACGGGGTCGCAAACTGCATTACTGTAATAACATTTCCTACTTGTTTTGTATGACTAACATAAATGGCATAATCTATTGCGCCAGTAAATATTGACCGGCCATTTGTTGTTCCCAGTCCAAGCTTCCGTTGCAGCTTATAGATCGTGAGCGGTAAAATATTTTAAATGTGAACAATAAAATAATAAAATGAAAAAAAAAACGACAAAGTGCTATGAATGCTCCGTTTTGTTCACAGAGCAAAAATGTGTACCGTTCAGGAACAATCACCGAGCGTTAATGAGGATTATAGATCCGGCTCCAAGCTCTGTATACTAAACCTGGGACCGGAACTGAATTTTAGGTTACCAGCCAGTTAAAGTTTTGAAATTTCGAAAAAGAATGAGCAACATATTTGTGGACCTATTGCGTCACTTGAAAGATGGATAATTTCATATCAGTGGCGGACGCAGGGC
>JARK01000260.1:49140-61453 GCA_000688135.1 Ancylostoma ceylanicum | reverse complement strand
CTCACTTTCTGCGTCCGCCACTGTCTCATACACATAGCTGTGATCACGTATGGGTAGCAACTAGGTTTAGACAACGTCGCGTATGGGTAAACATTTTGATGGGTGTTGGATGGAGGTTGAATTCGGACACGTTAACAAGTTTACCATAGGTAACCACAACGATGACTCTGGAAAAAAGGTAAGTGGTGATGTACATATGGCTTTTTGGCAAAGCCTCTCCCACTCGCATTTTCGGATTTCGGATTATATACATATCTACCTCATTGAATAAACTCATTGGGTCAGTTGGTTTCCATCCGGTTTTAAATATATGTACATATGTACTGGAAGACTGAAACCAGCAAAACAGTAACGTTCGCTGATTCCACGTCGGTTTTTGTAGGGTCTCCTCAACGCTATAAAGATCTCCCTCTGCAGCCGCAATATTTCTACGAAGCAAAGCCTTTCTTACAGTTAACACGGAAGGACCGACTAATCCCAGACCGATGATCGCAGAAGCCTAGTACGAGCTGACTAATCGGACAAGCAACACACCCGCACAGCTTGTCTAATTCGCTTTCCCCCTAATTGCGCCCCTTGTTTAAGGGCCCGGATGTATAATACCATTGGGATTACCTAGGGTAAATGTTTTGACACTCATGACAAAGGCAGATAAATTTGGGTGGTGTAAACACGCTTACCCTGGGTAATTTCAACTATGCATGTGAGTCTAGTACATGAAATTCTCATGGAATTGCAATGCGACCCCCTCCCCCCTCCATACACACGATCCGCGCTGTAATATGTGTTGATGACAACACTGCATACAAGGCTTAACGCACAATTGAATTAGCACCAACACAGGACTTGTTGTGGCGCTCGCTGGGTTCAACGGAAACAGCTGGGCCATATCGTTAGACCGCGAACGCTTGGGAAAGCTCCATGAATGCTCTCGGGAAAGTTTCCAGAGGTCACGACAAATTTTCCTCAGCTATAGGGAGCTTGAAAGAATGCGGAAGGGGGGATTTCAATTAGAGAATCCTCAGAAGAGTGATTAATCCTTGTGAGCAAAATTTTCACAGGGGCACACATGCCTATAACCGTCTCGCTGCAATATTTTTGATTTTACACATTTTCTGTCAATTTTCATCATAGATGAGGGCGAATATGCTCCGCCAGCTAATAAAAAATCTAATGGCTGATCAAACCTCACCTTATATTTTTAGAAAGCCCCGAAATATCATGAAATTTCAAAAACGAAAATGTTCGTGTATGCTGCTCCAAATGAAGATATTAAAACGAGGCTCCTAAACCTTTTTTGCTCTCAGCATGATATTACATTCGCCGTTTAATTTCCTATTGAAATCCAAATGGTCCAAAAACAGTGTCCAAAAAGCAACAAACGCTTCTCAGCTCATGTTAGTTGCGTCGTCGAAAATGGTAAAAACTATAGTCTCTCAGCTCAGGAAGTGCCCATGCGGCGAATTTGTCTGCAATTACGACCGAAGTGGTATCGGCTGGCCGATCGGCTGGTTCGATCGGAGACAGAAGCAAAATATCAAAATGGAAGGAATCACATCGTATACACACATATATTAAAACCTGCAGAAGAGGTTTAAAATAGATTTAACAGGTCGATCGTCTGGCCGATAACGCTGCGGTCCTAATTGCAGACAAAGTCCCCCCCCCCCCCTCATAGCCACTCTCTGAGCTAGCAGACTATAAATACTGGATGGGGAAATTAAACTGTGCAGCGTTGTGCCAGTTCGAATTTCACGATAGGAAAAGGTTGTGCTTCGATCCACAGATTGATGATACTCGGCTAATGGGGATATTGAAATGTTACTTTGTGCAACTACCTTTTTCCAGATTCGATTATTTCCCGACTTATTTAAAGAATATGCTCAAAGTCACATGTATGTATAGATAATACGTAGTGTTAATGAAAAGAAGGCTGGAAATGACTATCGAAACAAATCGAACAGAAAAAAAGCCATACAAATATAGAGCGTTCCGCCAGGGACGATAGTCCAGAGATCAGAGGAAAAAAGTAGTAGTGTGGCCGCGACCCGAAGAAGCTATCGTAGCCCAAAAACATTAGTGCTACAGTGGTTACGCGTGTTATTACGACGCGTCGTAATGACAATTCTGAATTGCCCTGCGTTTAGCACTGGGGTTGTCCAAATTGCGGATTCATGCACGAATACTCAGCAACTGTCACGGCCGGGCCACACTATAGATTGAGACGAAATTTTACGACCTTAGTGACTTGCAACGAGGTCATCCAAAAACTATGTACATAGCCGATCAAATGGATGCGAGACCTCATTTTGAAAAACTTCTTTTTAAAGAATATATTTCGTTTTTTTTTCTTTCTCGAGCTATTGCAGTCTCCACACAAGTTCTCAAAAAAAAAGAAGTTATGATGCCGCTTAATTGCAATAATTATGAAAATCTACCAATTTCGCGGTGATAACTCTATATTGTGTTGTACCTGACCAGGTTGTTGTAAAGTTTTTTTAAACGATAATCACTCATTCTTGCTGTTCATTTCTGGATTCGTCACGATGATTTTTTTCTTTTATTATTATTACTTTTTATATTCTAATAATTTCACTACCAATTTTGTTCATTTTTTTCGAAATTTTCTGGATGTCCCTGTCGGATAAGATGTCGCCAATGAACAGAAAACCAAAGAGAAAAAAATAAAATAGCAAGGACAACTACAAGAATGGGGGAAAACGAACCTTTCTGCTCTCAGGAAGAGGTATTATGCTGCTTAGCAGGAAATACGCGTTGTACGGCAGCCAAACCACCATGAAGATGAAAACCACCAAAGCTAACATGAAAGCAGCCTAAAAACAGGGTTATACTTGTATTTATATTTTTTATTATTTTTTGTTCTGTATTTATTTGTTCGTTTTTATTTTTAACACATTCTCGTCACACCCTACGAACCAAAGTTTCAATAGGGCAAAGTGGGATGTTTGTAAAAATTATTAAGAAAAAGAAAAAAAGAAAGTTCAGGACGGTGTGTGGACATGAGGGTAGGAACGTGGTCGTCAATTGGTTAAGAATTTGTGAGGAAGGGCTCACAGCTTTGTTGTTCTTTACCAAGCTGTCAAACTTCAGTACACCCCGTGATCCATTCCCTCTTAGGAGTTTTATGAAGAGAAGGGATATCTGCAAATGGCTTGGAAAGGGTCTTTGTTTCCCAAAAGGCAGGGGAAAAACTAAACAGCCTCGTTTCGTTTCGTTTGCAGAATTAATCCATAGTACTCTGGGGAATCAAGTAATTAGTAAGGAGGTGCAGTGACATCAAAGATAAACAGGATACTGAAAGTAAAAATGTTATCCTCCTATGTGAACACTCCTCAAAGAGTGTGACTGTGACATTTACACATTTATTTTCTTAATTTTACATGCTGTAGTACTACAAGACTAAAGTAATTCCACTGCAAACTATGATGTTAAGAAGAAAATTTTGCTATCGGTTAAGTATAATCGTTTGAAAACCTATTCATGAAGGTTACCGAGAAGGTTTCAAGCCTCCAGTCCCACCAGAGTGGACGAGTTTCGCTAGCATTATATGCCATATCTTACTAAATTTACCATTATCTCTCACTGGTGGTTAACACTAGTCATTTTTATGAAATTCCCATTCCCTATTCTACCGAAGAAAAACTTGCCCTCTTCAGGGAAGGTGGTAGACCAGAACGTTCCCGGACCTGGATGTATCATTGAGATTACCCGGGGTAAACGTGTTGACGCTCGCACTATCGACGGGTAAATTTGCGTGGTGTTAAACACGTTTACCCTGGTTTGCTGTAGCCGGATATGTACATGAATACAAGCAAAGGAAATGTCAAAGTATCCGGTGAACACAGTGGCCTTTTCCAAGGGTGGCATTCATCAATGGAAGTGGAGGTGAACGTTTACCACGAGGTATGAGACCCCGTGGTAAAGTGGGGGGTAAACTTGGAAATGGTATTCATCACGCGTTCATTGGCTTGAGCCGGACCGGCTCTATCTGTGTGGAGTTTAGCTTTGACTCCGTCATGGATTATTGACGCGGTTGTGGTAGAAAACTGAGAAAACCTTTTTTCTTTTTCAACTTTTGTAATGTAGGATTAGGGCATTCTTCGAATTCTGCAAAATATACGAAGCCATTTTGTCCAGAACAGAAAAACCTGCCTTTTTCTTAGCCGCAATCGACTTCGCGTGCCTCGAGTCGCCCACGGCCTGGTTCTTCCGCAGCACCACGCCGACACGGTAGTACGCACACGACAGTATCATCAGCGGCAGTAGATACTGTACCGCTATCAAACCATTATTATATCTGTAATACGCGTCGATTTTCAACAAATCCATTACCAAAACACTGGCTAGATGAAGGCGTTCAACGCCAGACCTCATTTTGTCTACTGGGAATCGAATTACCCAGTTGAGAAACTCAAAACCAAACGCTTTCGCTCAAGCGTTTTGGGTGTTGTTTTTAGTTGCGACAAGGGCTTTTGAGGAGATTTTCCCTATTTAACAAAATCCACATTGATCAGGTTCCACATGGACATGGTAATGAATCACTTCAATCGAACTTACAAGGCACCTATCGTAGAAGTTTGAGCAGTTCCGTCAGGATAGTTGTCTGATAGGCAGAGGGTGTCGGCGAACAGCGTCTCTCCGTCGTAGAAGTAGTTCAACTCGAGCTGAAATAGGGGATTTTTACTAGAGGTAATGTTGAGTAATGGATCAGGTAAGTTTGAGTATGAACATTTCATTTCCGAAAAAAAAATCAAAATTGGATTGCTCATTCAAAACTTTTTAGTCGAAAAATCAAAAAAAATCGAAAAATTAAAAAATTTTAAAGTTCTGGAGAAATGTGAGTAGGGTTTTAGTAGTCGTTTTTTGGTAGAGGTTTTTTCGCTGAAAAATTCAATTTTTCATGACGGTTTTTAGCACATTTATTAACACTTTCACGACAACACACGCGACATCTTCTTGGGACCGCGTGCGCAACCGGTGGTGCACAGCGCATTTTTAAGTGAGCTTTTTTTAAGTGCGTGCTCTACATGACACTGCATGCCAAAATCGTGCCTAATGCCGCGAAAAAGCCACATTAATCGGGTTCATTTGATTTTTAATCTGGCATCCATGCTCCAAACTCAGCCTTCCCTCTAGATCTGAGCTAAGAGGGTAGGACCCTCCTCTGAAACTCGTCCTTTCCGATCTTGCCGCGCGTGACAATTCCACGTTTCCTATTCATTGCTCGTTTCTTTTTGCGAGTTCTAAGTGCTTTTTATGCTGTTATGTCAAGTGTTCCATTTATAAATGAAGATAAATAGAAGCTCTAGAGGTGGCATTGGGAATGTCACATGTCCATGCCTCGACAAGCTTTGGGAATACACGCGAGGTTAGCGGGCAAAGGTCAAGAACTGATCAAGAATCTGAGTGTAGAAAATAGTAGATAAGCAAGTGAGGACTAGGACATTTTTGGCGAAAGTAGACTCCAGTTAATGCTGCATTATGTCTACGAGAACCCAATAGTTAAGCCTGATTTGCATGTACGCGACGGCTGTGTCGCGACGAAGTATAAACACAGTATAAACACAGCTCTACATATAACAGCAGCGTTAATTTATTGGTTAGTTGGCTTGTATAGCTGCTGTTTCTACTCGCACAGTTAACTATGTATACACTTGGTATAGAACCAGAAATTCAATTGCCATATAAATCGACTCGAACACAGCTAACAAAAGTTCTTCAAGTCCCTTTACAAGTCCGCTTAACCCCCAGTATGCCAAAGGCAATGAGGGGCGCTCGACTACGGGGTAAAAAGCTGCACTAATGAGTTCATTTAATTCATGCTATTCGGAGACATGCGATAATTCCATCGTCTAGAATAAAGATCGAATGGTGATGACGGTGTGTTGCACTTACAGACAATGAAGCCATATTAAAGGACTTTCATGTGAAAATAACCTCCACGCCATTGATGGATATATTAGTTTTCGAGTCCACTCAATTGCAATTTTCTTCTGAGAACGCCTCTTATCTGAAGTAGACTTCTCTGGGAACTTGGGCTTGCTCTAGAATGGCAGGGACACTAGGATAGGTGGGCAGCGTCGTAGGTTACTGTGGAATGTTTGCTGCCTTATTTCCCTCATCCTTTGCAGTAAGATTTACATTGCTTGACATACTTCTACATGAACAATCCGAGAAAGAAGAAAATTCTCTGAAAATCGTGGGAATGGGAAAAATACGAAAAAAATCAAAATACAGATTTCCGGTGCTTAATCGTTGATTGCCTTATCACATAATCTAAGAAAAAACTTCTTTCCCAAGCGAAATGCATGGAATTGCTGCTGGAGCTCGGGTTAGCTGTAATTCTTCTCGATCCTGTATTTACTCGGTCAATTCCATGAAAGATCATACGCACTTTTGTGAAGGGCATTCCTTGTACATTCCGAGTAATTTAAAGAGGAAGGTTCTCATTGATGATACTATTTGAATTTTCACCCCAAAATGCTATACGAGGCTCTGTTTTCCAAGAGTGCATACTAGGGTCAGCCATTTCAAAATTGTAGGCTCTTGCAGAAACCAATTTCAGAAATGGTTAATTCCGTTCTCTACTCGATGGGGGAAAACTTCTGGCAAGATGGTTGTTTGCAGAACAGGGAATATGCTTGCTTGTGGAATTGTGGTTAGTTTTTTTAGGATGCTTTGAGATTAGGCGAGTTTTTTTGGATGTGCAGACATAAAAACAGAAACAAACAGTTCCACAGGGTGGCTCAAAAGTACTGGCGCGATGATTGAAAGTGATATAGACGTTGACTTGTACCGGAACAAGGTGTTGGTTAAGAGCATAGGAACTACGCAAGTAACTTTAATACAATCTTACAGTAGGACAGCATTCTTGCTCGACATTGAATGAACTCGCAATGATATGGAAGAATTAGGTCAGGCTACCTGCTTCGCATCGCCATTTCCGCGATCGCTTGTTTGAAGCTTACATGGGGATAAATTGTAAAAATTTTGAGAAATGCATTTATATAGTGCTATTTGGAATATTTCTGCCTTACCGGCAAAAAAAGGTCACCTCTGAGGGTTTACTCTCAAGAATCTAGAGTTTTCACGCGCGCCAATACTTTTAAGCCACCCTACTTTTCTAGTCTTTTTCCACACCTGGGACTATTCTTCACATTATCTTCTCAAGCCTCGGTTTTTCCCAGGAGCTACATATTATTGTGGAATAAATAAGTTAAATAAACAAATAAACAAATACATGCGTAAAAATGACCCTGGAAAACATGCTTCCAAGGAAGCAGGAAGAAATAAATTCTCAGACAAATATTCGGAAGGACCGTAGCAGGAAACCGGAAGATCCCTTCCTGCTGCGGTCCTTCGGACATTTAATCTGAGTTGTAGCTTTATACAGGGCATAAGTTATTGCACATGGTTAGCAGACTTATTTCCCTCTAGTTGTGCTTCGCGCCGGGCCAAGGCTTATTCAATAATGCTGGATTTGAACTATTTTCGGAACGTAAATCTGCCCCGGAGACTTACGAGATAGCGAAAGAAGTGGTAGCGCAAACTTCAAGTGCAGATTTTTGGTGCTGTCGGATGGTCGGATTCAGCCCACGTTTTCCGAGCAAAACAGCGGGAACCAAGGTTTTTTTTACATAACTCTCAGTTTCTATTTTATTTTATTTATAGTAACCACTCCAGAGTGCTCTTCCATAACACAAAGGGGTTGACGAATTCATGAGTCACCTTAGCCCCCCCCCCACCCAGACATATGTGGTGGTTGGCCGGGATCTATTTCTGTTGGATCTCTCGCTTTAGGAAGTAGTTTATTTGTGTGTGAGACCCCGAGGCGGCGTCGCATCAGTTGAGGTGGTCTCATCTCGCCGCTCTGCTGACAGCAGTCTGCGTTATTAACAGTGGAACAGAGCGAGACCGCATTCCTCGAAGCAGTGTTGAGTTTGTTTTGGTCGAGCTGCGTCGTCAGGGGTGTCGTGGACTTTTTGAGCTCACAAATTAAGTCATTGAGTCGCAGCAACTCTTTACCACATAACTGATTGATGTTCCCGTTCCCTTATACTCGAACGCCCACCTACAGAAAGAAATCAACAAGTGAGAGATGAAGATAATCATATTCTAGCACAATAAAGGTGAATTCACCAGGTATCACTCTTGCTTCCCTGAGGAGAAAAAAAATTCTCCTGTGATTCAATGATCGCTGATCTCTAGATTATCACTGTTTACTCACTGCTTTAGACAAATAAGTGAAGACCTAAATATAACCTTACAAAAAAGGCGAAAAGAAACCGGAATTCTACGAGGAACAGAATTTCCTCCAAATGTTTTCGTAGTTCTCGCAACTTATAGTATTTCTGTTCGTTGCAGCTATGCACTTTCTGTTGAACTATTCGTTAACCCAGCATTAGTGCATTCTATTTCATCAGTGAAAAACACGCGGAGGCGGACGACCATCATCAAGTGCCGTTGTCCTTACTGGGCACAGATGCACCATTGCAAGAATAAGTGGTCTCGTACCCATGGGTAGCAGCTGGGTATAGATAACGTCACGTACGGATAAACATTTTGATGGGTGCCATATGAAGGGTAAAATTGAGTAGGAAAAGACGCTTACTTTGAGTAATCTCATAGATGTCTCAAGGGCCCTAGACGATGCTGGTAGAGGTGACATTTTCAAAAAGACCGCTTTGCCAAGGCGATGCTTGCGTGCTTGCGACCCATTGAGGTTTCGTTTGCAAAAATTGTGTATTTTGCCCAGATAAATCCCACCTCCTCGTACTGGGAATCAGCATTTCCACAGAATTAGTTGAAATACAGTAGCGGCCATAAAGATATGATCAGAGGCACTATTGAAGACAGAACCTCGAACTATAACTCAACTATGGATTGAGCTATCTAGACCAAATTTGAGGATATGGTGAGGGTCTGAGTGTTCTTTCTTTCCGCTGCTCGGCATTGACGTAGACTGCTTCCAAGTAGAACTACCACGTTTCAAGTGAAAATTCACTGTCTTATTAACATTATGGTTTTCCAATTGTATCGCGACATCTCAGCTCCGGAACAAATTATTCTAAATCGTACCGTAAGCGAGCAATTTGCTATATAAGTTGCGTTCCATGGTTCTTCTCTGCACACAAAAAAGTGGGCCCGTCAAAAAGTCGTGAAAAAGTATGAAAAACGATTTTTTTCATAATTCCAAAGAAAAAACATCAGTCCTGACGCGGAATATTTGTATGATATTCACTACTAGCAACTACGCTCGTTTTCAAATGAGAACTGTATTGCTTTTCATATGCTTATGAAATAACTAAACCGATTTTTTGGTGATTTCGATCACTGAATTTCGTCCTCTCGTTTGAGCAACAAAGGAAGCGCAGTAATAGCATTGTTTGGAAATAATAGACAAATATGTGCCCAATCCTATGCTAAGGTACAGAAACATGGACTGACAACAAGAACATCCCCACTGCTATGAGAACGACACACACGGCACTAGAAAGATGCCTTCTAGGAACGAATAGATGGAGGTAGTGGAAACAAGGTCTCACTAGCAAAGATTTGAGGAAAGAGTCGAAGATCAGGGACCCGTTAGAATACATGGCATCCGCGAAACACAGATGGGCAGGGCACGTCCTGCGCCGTAACGACGACAGGTGGAGCACAAGAACAACCCTCTGGACTCCATTAGACGTCAAAAGGCCACTTGGCCGATCCTTTACGCGCTGGTTCGATACATTTTCCAGGTTCTTCTGAGAAGAATTACCAAACTGGATGAGAGCAGCCCGATACAGAGAAACATGGAGCGGATGTGGTCCACACTGAGAAGATCAACCCAACAGTGAAGATACACCATCGAAGTATCAAAGTAAGTAAGTATGTGCCCAATCTGTACCAACTCCTCCTTTCTCCTGGTAGGCAATAGCAGGGATGCTATACAAAATCTACGAAATCCGAGAAAGTTGATGTTTGAGCTCAATAATCCATGTTAATTGAAGCTGTGTTAGTGGTAAGCTGCCATTCCAACAGTGCCTCAGATCACATCTTATTGGCCACTGCTGTACTTTTCGGGATGACCATCTTCCACGAATCCGTGGGAGAGCTCATTCTAAGGTTTTTTACCCAAATGATTCATACGTTTCCGAAACAAATATACTTCATTTTTTCCAGTCGGAACTCCAGTACAAAACTATCCTCATGCATCGCTGAGATTACCCAGGGTAGACGTGTTCATATCCCAAACATTAACCTATCGTTGACAAAGGCGTCAATACATTTGCCCTGGATAATCTTATAAATGTATCCAGGCCCAGAATACGAAAATTTTAGTGCAATCCTTTCAGTTATCCACGGATCCTGGTGGAAGTTTGAGAAGGTGGAGCTAAGGCTTCTACTGCCGTGACGTCGTTTGTTTATGCTCCAGTAATTTGCTAAACAGTGAATCCGCACAGCCTTACCTTCGAGGCCAAAAACGCCGGGATACCGCAAATAATGGCCAGTATCCATATCAGACAGATCACCGCCACTGTGGCGTGCTTCCCCGGCCGCCGTCGCATCGGGTGCACGATGGCCCAGTACCTGGAAGGGTCAGGATTAGCGTACTTCGTCATCGAAGCACGAGGGAGTAATTGGATTGCACGTGAGGGAGTTGTATGAGCAGAGATCTCACGCGAGCTCACTCACCTGTCAATGCTCATCACTATCATCGTGAACACACTCGCACATATCGGCGTGATCCCCATCATGTTGTTGAAGCGGCAATAGAACGAGCCCAGTCTGAAAAGCTGTGCTTGAAACTGGGGGAAAACATCGGCACGGGGTCTGAGTCAACGTTTCATGGATATGGACCCCGTATGAATATGAAAGAAAACTTCTTTATTGTGTAGTTTCACTACAGGAAGTGTATAATTGCTACTAAGAATTCCAGCTGAAATAAGATTTCATTCAATGGGGGAAGAGTAAGGATAGAAAACTAAAAATGTTATTTTCACACTTAGAAAAAATAGAGAAAATGATGCGTGTGTGTCACAGGATGTCAGGTGTCAGGTATAGTGTCAGGAAAGGGAACATGGTGTCAGGAAGCCATGCTCAAATCCATATGAATTCAGGAAAATAGTGGACTAGCAAACGTGAAACAGAAAATTGTACAGCCACACTGGCAAAATGATGAAATAAAAAAATGCAAAAAAAATGATAAACAAAAATAAATAAACGAAAAAGTAAAAAATACGATTTTTGGTAAGGAAATCCAATTTAACAATAAAATCATTGTCATCATTTATCATCATCATCAAATTTTTTCACTATAACCAGGAATTTCTCTAGCAAGTTGCCAGCCAGGATTGAACCCAAACAACTTGCAAACAAGTTTCCAAGCAGCAGTAGAGTTACTGGGTGTTTTCCAGTTAAACGGGGAGACAATTTCCAGTTAAACGGGGAAACAATTTCTATGGAACCCTTTTTCACATTCTCTATGTTCTCTGATGAAAAGTGGGCTTGATGATTTTCTGGGGAAGTAAGGTCCGCAGCGGAAAACGGTCTTTAACGCCGTGCTACTACTCAGAACACCCAGAAAAACTTGTGTGATCTCCCCCAGAAACTTGTTTGATCCAAAGCTTGCTGGCAACTTGCTTTCCCGTTTTCTTGTCGACAAGTTGTCGGTGGAAAGCTCGTCGACAACTTGCAAGGTGGTAAGCCATTGATGAGCTTTAGGTGTTATCAAACAACTTGCTCTGGGAGTTCTGAGTAAACAGGAAATAGTGGGCTCTGATCCGTGCTTCTAGTCTATGTTCTTCTGTGTTTAATTTTTCCGTTATTGGTGCATCATTGAGTGTATATAAACAGGTAAATAAATTAATCAATAAATTAATAGATTATGTTTTCCTCATTTTATGTAGTGTTACTACCCTCGAGATAAGTGCGGAGAGTTTAAGTCAACCAAGCTCCCTAACAGATTCAATATGTGCATGCTGAAAAGGTCATTCGTCAACAGACAAATGCACGTGAGTCACGCACGGAAACGTATTTCCTTAAAAGGAACAGCTATCCAGCTCTGCAGAAAATGAATGCTATGGCTACATAGCGCTAGTTGTGCACCTTGACACGGAAAGGCTTATAGATCACTATGCACAAGAAGAAATCTGTTATGGGACTAGTTGTTCATTTGTTGGAGAACGCTCGACTGTGCATCCAGGGGTTTTCACGAACGCAAACGAAGACCACAATAAAAGTTTCCTTCGTTTTATTTTGCCCATTCATTGTTATGGTATCTACTGCCCCCCCCCCCCCTCAACGACTT
>JARK01000260.1:35389-49010 GCA_000688135.1 Ancylostoma ceylanicum | reverse complement strand
CTGCCCCCCCCCCCCCCTCAACGACTTCAACAACTCAGCAGTTGACTGTAGGAACGATGCGTACTACCAGCCGGAGGCGGTCGATTGCCCGTCATTCGCAGATATCGGGCCGCCCACAATCGATACGTATCGAAAATGAACTCGCCCATATGAGGTGCTATACTCCTCGTGGAGTATACCGGTAGCCCAAATTCGACACATCGAACGACATCGATGGCGACATCCTTGCAGCTTGTTAGCGTGGAAAGCATTCATTTGTTCCATCTAAGCTTAAGAAACTTGTCTGTTTCGCCCCAACCTTTGGAGGCTGCAGCCGCGACGCGCACATGAATCGACCAATCACAGCCCAGCAGCTTACCTTATGTCACGCAAGTACTAATAATCGATCAAGAGCTTTAGCTTTAGCATGAGTTTGTTCCTTGTCCACCAGAACTGTGGCCACAAGCATCATCGACGCTACTCACGCTAGTCCTGCTAAAATCACACAAATTTACCCATCCTCAACACGGGCGTCGATTTGTTTACCGTGGGTAACCTTGATGATGCATCCAAGGCCGAAATCCGTAAGAGCCGGGTCTTCTCAGCCGGGAGAACCTTGAGGCAAATTAGCATGATTTCCAGTTTGACTTACACAAGCAAAGTTTCAAGAAGTGAAACTGAAGAGCAGTATATTATTCTCTTTGGATGTCTCCCAAATGGCACCAGGCGGCATGTCCTCCTAGAATTCTTCGAGTTCTTTTTCTCAAAGCACTAGAGTCTCAGTAGAAGACTTGAAATGAAGAAATCGACAACGAAATTGTGGATACGCAGGCATAAGATCGCTCTTCTCATAACTCATCCAATGAGCTCTGGATCGTTCTTAAATATCTTCCATTATTCATTGAAACTACAGTTTGTGTGAATACAGGGTGGACAAAAAATACGGTAACAAGGAAAGGTGCTGTAGTGATGAGAGCTGATGAGATCCGCCAAAAATGATCAGCATTTTTGCTTCGATGGTCTACCAAAAATGCTCCAATAAATTCATGAAATGCGTAAGTGCACATGGTTTTGTTCCGTGAGATATTCTGCTCTTTTTCAGCTCCTACCACCGCAAGGTATCCCCTTTGGAGCATTCCGCACAATAATTACTCCCTGCAAACATGTGTAAATAGGAAAGCGTGCGGAAAATGCGCATGCCCTTTATGCGCTTTGAAAATTGTATAGTCGTTGCGAAAATCCGCGACATTCGACACCAAATTTCTCAACCGGAAGAAACACTGCAAGACATTCGTTCCGGTTCGAATTACACGTGAGGTGTCCTTGCGTGTGGCTTGTGAACGTATGTCACCTCGCTTTTTTGCCTTCGTTTTTTTTCCCAACTCAATCAAGAACTCGACAGCTTTATGGGAAGAGAAACTACGAAAACTGCAGCTCATTCTCTTCCCCTCCCGCTGCAGAGATATGAGTTGGCAAAAATTCTCTTTCCAAGAGCGTATCCAATACATTTGACCCTGACAGGGAAAACACAGCGGGTATATATCCGCTTCCACTGATTTTTATCCACTGTGCTATCCAATATAATTCATCCATCCACGTGATCATTTCTTGGCGCAAGTGCGGTGTCTCGACGAGAGAGAACACGAAGTGAAGAAGGTGTAGATCACGGATCGTTATCATGTGGAAATGGACCGGATAAAGATAACCTGCAGTAAAACGAGTGGATTTGCATATCCACGGATATGTTTTTATTGGATAGCAGATTCTCGAAACCACTGTAACATATCCGCTAGAGCGTGTTTATCCGACTGGATAAAGTATATTGGATACAGGCCCAGGAGCGGAGGTGCCTATCTATAAAAACAGCAAGAAATTCCAGAGAAATTCTCGCAGATGAGCTAAGAATGACCATCTATGTACATATGTGAGTAAGTGAACACGTGTTGGCACTATTCCTGTCATGGTATCTGTTTTCTATGGAATATAATGGTTCCCTTGAGGAAAAAAAAAACAGGAGAAATAGGGCGAGAGATGCGATTTTACTCGAAGTGCACGTAGGAAAAACAAGAAACCTCAAATTCGGAAATAATTTATTTTGCAGGTTCATTTGCACAAAAATTCCCAATTCTTTGGCAGGTGTTGCACGCTATGTACATAGTGCAGAATCTACCCGGAATTTCTTTGAATCTCCAGTTTTTTTAAGGCAATTCATTCCCCAACTCCAACAAGTTCAGAAAGGAGAAGAAAAGAAGGAGGAACGAGAATGCATGCATTAGTTCAATGGTCCCTTCATAATTCTTTCACCACTTTCACATGCAATCATATTCTCTTTCACTCTACTCCTGGAAAATATTCATCCCCTGTACTCCATCCCGTGATAAGAGTGGAAAGAATTTTCCTGTAACAGAATTATGTTTCTCTTTCTCTCCTTTTCCTTTATACTTCATTTTGATTAATGTTTAGGGCAACTGATACAAGCTGCGTGCGTCAGTCGCGCGTCAGACGCACGCATCAACTTGCGGTGGAATTCCCATGAAGATCTTTCAATGGGGCATGTAGTATATTGAATGGAAGTCCCATACGGTCAACGCAAATTACCGTGAGGGCGCAGAAGCGTGCGTATGACTTGCGTCTGAGCTGCGTCAGGGTTGCGACTGGGCCTATTATTCACTATATAAGACGAATGCGATTTAAATGCAAGCATTTATTATAAACTGCCCTTTTGTTTATTGACTATGGATGCCTTTGGGGGTGTACCGTATAATGTATTACAGATCCTTCACCTTTCTGGATAAGGAGGTGTTTTGTATGAAGAGACGGAGCCCTCATTGATCATTCCCGTTGCTTTATTTTCCAGCAAAGTACTCGTTTTCTTCAGTTAGTTTCGTGAGAAATTCCGCGGGAAAATAAACGTGTTCTGCAGGGTTTTTTCCACTTGTACAGCGCAGTCAGGCAAGCCACACTTATAATTTATTAGTTTCTGAGCCTAAAATAGACAGAGTGGAGGTTTTTCCTGGAATCGTAGTTGCAAATGGTTTTGCCGCCACTCAAGTGCTTCCACGATTAGCGGGGATTATGACGGATTTGTTGCCTTCGTCGCATGCATAGAGCCTATGAAGTGCTTTCCTTGGAATAATTATCCGACCAAGCGGAAGAAATTGTGCTACTATTGGTCCAAGAGACGAACCTTGCTACTCTTTACGCTCTTTCAAGAATTAGGTCTTTCCAGGTTCTGACAACAAAATGGGGAGTAATAATTGAGTGTAGACACCATAGATTATTTTTTCGCTTTTCAATTTCTCACACATGTATGACAGCCTAAAACTCCCGTTAAAAACATCCTATTAGTGAAGCTATTCACATGGTGATACTTCATGCTCGTTGTACTCTTTCACGGTCAGCTGATATCGGAAACTAACGAGCGAAGGATACTCGGTCAGCATGACCATTTATAGCGTTTAGCATATCCTCAGGAAATTTAAAGACCGCATAATGCATAAGATTGGAAGATGCAAATCCCGCAATTACGACATGTGTGCTCATGGACAGCACGGTTTTTAAATAAATAGTTCCATACCAGCAACGGTCAAATCCATGCGAAATCCATGCAGAATCTATACGTCTCCAAAATCCGGCGCAAATGTGATGCAGAACCTACAGAAAATCCACGATTTTCTCAGTGCAATGCATGGGTTCTGTATGGGTATGCATGGCTTTTGCATGAATATACTCGGGAAACCTAGAAACCGTGTTTTGCATGAGATTGAAAGATGCAAATTCCACTATTAGGACACGCGTGCTCATGCAAAACACGGCTTTTTTTAATCAATAGATCTATACGAGCAATGATAAATCCGTGCAAAACCCATGCACATAAATGCAAAACCCATGCACATCCATGCAAAACCCATACAAAACCCATGCAGAACTCATGCAGGGACTGAGAAAATCGTAGGTTTTTCGTCGGTTCTGCACCGAATTTGCGTTGGATTTTTGGAGACGCATGGGTTCCGCATGGGTATGTATTGGTTTTGCATGGGTTTTGCATGGGTTTTGCATGGGTTTTGCATGGATTTAACCATTACTGGTATAGAACTATTGAATGAAAAGTTGCACGAGCACGCACGTGTTAATCATGAGATTTGCACCTTTCAATCTTACGCAAAACACGGTTTTCAACTCTCCTGAGTAACCATGCCTGGTACAGAATTATTGATTTAAAAACCGTGTTTTGCATGATCATTCATGAATTAATGTATCCTTCTCTGTAAGCTTGAAAAAGGATTACTAAAGGGATACTTAGGAGAGAAAGTGCATTCTATAATACTACGGAGTATAACTTTGGGATACATAGAATTGTGATTTGGAGCATTGAAAAACAAGCCAGGTTACATTGAAGTTGGCACTAATTCAATGAAAATCCCATAGACAACCACATAGTAGTAAGAATACTATAATACTAAACTACAAGTGCTCACACTGGCCTTAGGAAGCCTAGCAACTGTCTGCTCCATCCGTTTTCGTTGATAACGGAAGCTTAATGTAGGTGAAAATGATTTTTTTGCACTGGATGGCCGAATTTCAAGTCGAACGGTATAGGAACCGCACGCCTCATTGATATTACCCAGGGTAAATATGCTAATACTCCTCCCTGAAGGCCACAGAGTTAACACGGACGTCAAAACCCCACCCTGGATAACACAGCTGATATATCCAGGCTCTGGTATCCTTTGTGCTCATTCTGCAGAGCTCGTATAGCACAAGCTCCTCTCTTTTTCTGTTGATGCCTAGATTAAATGTAAAATTCTTGAAACTTCATCAACATATTTCTAACAAACTTTGTGCTTCTATCCATTACTGTGCTTCTATCCATTACTGGGTAAAGTCAAACTGCTCAGGAACTGGTAAAATGGTTATCCATGGGAGGAGATGACGAGCCCTCATGACTTTGTTAAGGCGATTTTCGACCAATTTCTGGCTGTCTCACGGGATGAACTATAAGAATTTTTCGATTTTTCGTCAAATTGTCAATCCATTACGTGGCCATGCATGAGAGAATATGGGTGAGCATGAGAACATCCCGTTGAAGGTGCTCACTGAACGCTCAACCTGATACTTTTATGGAAATGATTTTTTTTGTGAAAAATGAGAGCCAATGACGGCAATTGCCGCCGCTGGATTAATGCCGTTTACTAGCACCATTTACTAGCAATTTTGAAGTGAAAAAGTCTATCGCGACAAAAACGCGACGATTTTTTGTGGATTGTATGACAGTGACGTAGGTAGCACTAGGAGGGGGGTATTTATTTGTTTATTTGTTTGCTCTGAACTCAAATACACAAAGAGGAATCAGCTGTATTAGAACTCCATGGCAAGGATATGTATATGCGAACGAGCCAACTCACGATTCATCATTGAGATCACCCACAGTAAATGTGTTAACACTCTCAGATTCACCCTCGACCATTTTCCCCTTGAGTATGTTGTATTTAAAATCATTTACATTCAATTGCTTGTAAATTTTCTCACGTACATACATAAACGCCTAACCCTGTCCGTTCAACCTCTGCTACCTTATAAGGTTGATTCTCTGATAAATTTCTTCCGTCGTTTTTTCATTTTCTTTTACTATCAAGTGTCAATCTGTAACACGAGCGTTGGATGAGAAAAAGATGTTTCAGACCGAGAAATTCGATGGCCGTATGCATTATTTAGATTACCCAGGGTAAATGTGTTGGCACCCTCCGGGTCTGGACCCAGATGCATCATTGAGATTACCCATAAAACACGTGTTGACGCCCGAGTTAACGATGAGTAAATGTGCGTGATGTTAACCCGTTAGCTTTGGGCAATCTCAATGATGTCTCTGGATTCATAATTGAGGTTACCCAGGGCAAACGTGTCCACACCCTCAGATTTACCCATATTTAATACAAATGTGAACACGTTTAACCTGGGTAATCTCAGTCAAGCTGTCAAGCCCTGAAGCCGAAGAAGCCGGATCTTCTCATCTACCCAAAGAATTTATTGCTTTTGATTTTGCGGAACTAAGTGTGGACCTCTTCTACCTATTTCTTGAATTGGCTGCGGTGTGCGTTCTTGAACAGATAAATTGAGCTTAAACTCTCACCCACTCTTAATAAGGGTGTCCACACATTTACCCTGGGTAGTCTCAGTGGTGCATCCGAGGCCGAAAGCCGGAAAAGCGCACGATTAAGTCAAATTAGCAGGATTTCCAGTTTAATGAAAATAATCAAAGTGTTAAGAATTGGAAGTGAAGAACATTTTACCATTGTTCGCGGATATTTTCTGACCGTCACCAACAGCGTAAAGAGCGGCTTTCGGTCTCTGATGAGACAATGACGGAACCTTCCCCCATCCTCACGAGCTTACGATATGCTTCGTTCATGCTCCAGCCCCATTCATCTCCATATTTTCATCCTGGTGCATTACGCACTTCAGAACTTCATCAGCCGTCGGCTGTGCCCTCATCGTTCTCGCAACCGTGCCGACCACACAACAGTGGTGGGCAAATGGACGTAACTATGCGAAGTCTCCAGAGATTTTCACACCACATCTATTACGAGAAAGGGAGACTAAATAAAAGTGCTGTGCCGTTGAAGGTCATAAAACTCCCGAAAAAGAAGTGCAAAGCTCCCGTTTTATGATGTGTTTGGGTCGGCGAGAGACTGAGAATGTGCAGGGGTGGATTGCCAGGTTTCCTTAAAGTCATGGCGATAATTCCTTTACAAGTTGTTCACGTCATCCCTATGATCGGTGCCATACAACTTCCGCTACCTTGTTTTGTGAAGTTCTGCTCTCATTTCTACTAATCCCTTTAGTGGATTGTTATGGGAGGGGGTTGATTGTCGTCTGTGCGGGTTGCCCTTCACAACATTCCTTACCTCCCAATGGGTTTCGTGCAGATTGGGTGATCTATAAGTTCTTTCTAAATAAACACCCACTGATGGATAAGCTGCGCGCTTTGAGACGAACGCTGTGCACTCCGTGGACTTGATGTGGATTTTGCCCATTCAAATGGAGGCTGCAACTGACAGAGACGTAATAAATTGACCTTAGTAACACCTACTGGGTGGCCCGAAAATTTTTTCACAACACGGGCTTTGGTCATACAAGGACTATAGAGCAATTTATACTTGATGTGTGCGTTTGACGCGAGCGCTCCTATACGATTAAAAGCCTAGTCGCGTCGATGACGCAGCGCAAACGCACGCATTCACGGTCTCATAGCGGCCGCTCGTTCTTTTCATTAAGGATGTACACACCACGATGACCGGTCTTCATGGAGAATCTTCCACTAATGGATGCGTCTGACTAGAGCAAATTGCCCTCATGAGTTCAGATTTCTGTGACAGCTTGGGTGTCCTTTACAGGTAAAATTTTTTGGAATATTCCTCAGTGGGTATTGTTCTTATACGTCATTTCGAATTGCGCAACTAAAATTCATTTTTCAGCTTTCCTTTGTTGCCGGATCCCACCCCCCCCTTCAGTTCAATCCCCTTGGAGACTCGGGGTTCAGTGAGACTGATGTCGGTCTGGAGGCTCGCTACTAATTTTCCAAAAATTCTTTTCTTTTTGGGGGTAAGAATCTTTAGATATCTTTATGTGTTGGTCCAACTTCAGTAATTCTCTGCTGTACCATTTATTATTTATATTCATCAGATAAGTGATAGTTGATAGCAACAATTTTAACATTAAATAATTGATAAAAAAGTAGATAAGAAAAAGATGATCAAGATAAACAAATTAAAAAGCAACAAAAATTTCAACAAAAAATTTTTTATTCATTTTATCAGGTATTTTCAAAAGTCCCGCCACCCACTGTCGGGGGCCCTACCGCCTCTTACCCCTCCCCCACCGCAGGGAAGGAGGGGGGGGGGGATGGCCCCTTAGTTTCATAACAGGGGCCCGTATGAGACTAAGTTTGGACCGCATGCCACTGGAAAATTCCATAGGAAACAGAGCTGGATGCCAAGAATAACGTTACTTCCTTATGCCGCTGTTCTTCATTTATTAATTAGTAAGCTATTCTTTAAAAGAAACACTTCCTCATACGTGAACGTCCTTTCGGTTAATTCACGTGTAATTATGCACATATGCGTCTCGAGAGGAAGACATTTTTCTGGGAAAATTTAAATACCGCAAACGAAATGAGGTTCTTGCAATGGACACAGTACAATCCATAGATTATCCAGAATTTGTCCTTTTGAGGGCATAGCTCCACTAACTAGTATTAACTATATAACTATTAATAACTTAATGTTAGTATTAATAACAATTAATTAATAATATAACTATTAATACTAACTTGTATTCTTTACTATCTTAAATTCACCTTCCTTTCCGACAACTTAGCCCTCTCCTCTTCGGTATAAGTACCCCTGCCCCCTCTCTCTAACTATAATAACCCACCACTCCTACCCTACCGACGAACCTCTCGGCTGGTTACAAAGAGAGTGGAAAAGATTGACTGTTTAGGGATGTGAGGAGAAGCAGGCTTACATCCCAGTATTTTATTCACTGCGGTCCTAGCTGTGTTAATTATTAGGGCTATGGGATCCCAGAAAAATCAAAAGTTAAATCACCTAAGCGCTGGGATTAGGTGTTACGCGTACTCGTCAACCCACTTTGATGCACTCGAAGGATCAATTTTTAGGTTTTGGGTTAAAGCGCAACAACGTGGGTTGGCGAGTAATGCGATGTGAAAGCAACTGCTACGATTGGCCTTCAGTTTAACACAAATGTAACGAGGGCCTCGAGGCTGCATATATCGGTGAGATTACCCAGGGTTAACGTGCTAACACCTCATATATTCACCCGTCGTTAACACGGGCATCAACACGTTCACCTTATGCAATCTCAATGATGCTTCCAGGCCATGTTTTTTTGCCCAAAGTTCGAGCGTATGTGAAAGTATGTGCGAGTTAATCCCTAGTGGGGGGGGGGGGGGGTTATCAGCTTAATGGAGCTAGCCAAAGCTGATCTCGAGCACTGTTTGGACAGGATTTTCCTAATAACCTCTGAGTAGAACCCTAAATTAGAAGACGGTCTTCTCGGAAGCACCCAAGAGCACTTCTTTGGTCTGCGAGAGGTGATGTCTAATCCACTGTTTTTCATGTGATAAGACATTCAGGACTCTCGGCCCAGACATCTCACGGACTTCTGGAAAAACAGAGATCTGACATAGTTCACCACTCTTCTCGACTTCTTCGTCCATTGCGAACATGGGGACGTCCCACGCATTGTCACAGGAAAACTGAATAGTATATCTCAGGGTTAGTGCAAACCGCTAGCCTGTTCTAGGGTATGTATGGCCACGTCAAGAGGTAACTATGCTCAGAGATCAAAATCTGAAGTTCCCGAGGACTCCCTTTGGGACGTCGCTGTCGAGCGAATCCGTCTCATGATCTCAGTGAGAGCGTCCTTTGTTCCTTTGTTTTCCTCTTTCGTACTTTGCTGAATATAGAGGGTGGCTATTGTTCGCCCATTAAGGAGTGGACACACTCTGCCTCCTGGGTCTTTTCATGGGTTGTGTAGCTGATAAAGCTTTGTGCCGGCAGCTTCAGGATGGATACATCTGGCCTTTGAGATTTGTCCTGGCCATGGACTATCAAGCACCATGCTGGCCTACCGAATCATGAGAAAAACTTCGAACATCCAACAGTTGGTCTAAATTGCCTATAGCAAATACATTTCAGTAAAATACATGTCGAAACCCAGGCTATTGTCATCCTGTTCATTCCGGCCTAGACCTCTGGAAATGCTGGCGAAACATGAGGCGACAGGCACACGCCCTGCTGTGGGACCGAGGTCCCGTCCATCAAATTTACCTTGCCCTCAGAAATTAACTCGGGGCACTTGTCCAAACGGGGCGGACGCAGTTCTAAGAACACCCCTTTTGCCTAATTGTTTTCCAATTGTTTCTTGTGCTTCCCCGTAGGGTAATTGTTTCCAATTTTCCACATACTCGCACTTATATGCATATGTACGCATAATCGTAAACGTTGAAGAAGGGTAGTTTGAGATTCTATGGAGTTTTTGCTCCAGAATCTCCAACATCTATAAGATTTACTATGACGAGAGGTGGTACTCTAGGGATTTTTACCAAGCATACCTGTTCTTGGCCAGTAGGGGTTTTCCTATGCGGATTTCTCGGATTACCTTTTCTGAAAAAAAAGCTCTTGAGGTCTGCGAAGGGGCTGGAACGACCAGCAATGAGATTATTCCCATGGGAATGCTACATGATGTGAGGAGAATTCATAGAACAAACATATGGTCATTCTGGACCACTCAGTTCTTGGATGAGGAACGAAAGCCAAGCATGTATGATTGATAGGTTTCACTTAATGTGTTTGCGGCGAATCTGGGAAAAGGAATACCTTCTTCACAGGAAAATTGCGCCAGGACTACATACTCTCCCCAAAATTGTGCCGACAACAATTTGCCGCATATTATCCTTGTCCTTGTTATCTGTTCGACGTCCTGCGGTTTTTACGATAGGGAAGTTGTTACCCAGGAAATTGAATTTTCCTTTGGGAGAGCTGAAGTTTAAGAAGTTGAAGAGAGATGCTCCTACTCCAGTGCATATGGGATCATCCTTCACTTCCAGGAATTCCAACAATGGGTGAAGGAATCGCAATGGACAAACAGCTTCTTTGTTCAATTACTATGTCCATCTAGAGGAGCAGACATCGCCCAGTCATCGAACTTTTCCACTATATTAACGATCGAATAACGTATTAGATGTCCCTATTTGAACCATATCGAATTAGATGAAATATTTTAAATAAATGTTTGTATAGCGGAGAGCGATAGTTAAGCGAGCTTTTTGGATATTCGAATTTTCGAATCAATTTCCAAAATATCAGCTAAATTAGTGGAATCACCCAGTTATTTCAAACGTTCGACTGTTGATGAACCTCGGCATGTTTCTTTAATATTTCAATTGTTACTTGAGCTGTACACGAATTTGGTAATAAATTTGTACCGAATGGACTAACATCCAGTTATTGATTTTTTTTTTGCAAAATTTCGTATTGGTCACAAATCGACAAGCCAATAAAACCAGCTCTTACTTATCAGGGATTCGCCGAACAGTAAGTGGTAAAAAACTATTGGAGACCCTGCATATGGAACAAAGATTTGCGAATCGTTAGCCATATTAGGACCGAATAAAAACCCAATAACCCAACTAATTCAGTTTTCAGTTGAGAAACCGATCCAAGGATTTTGAATGTATGAAAGACAGAATCCCTCAACCTCAATCAACACCCAAGGTCACCCCTGTACGCGAAATCCTATAAAATACAGTATATGGACTATACAGTGGGCGTCGATGGCGGTGACCTGTTTGCGGCTTTGAAAAGCACGCAGCGCGACCGCACCGCTCACGCTAGAATCGTCGACGCAGTGGCGTTCCTGGGTTTTCTTGATAGTTGTTCATCGCATATGATGATAACTAATGAGAAAACTAACTGGCTACCAAGAAAACCCCATAATTTGATGTCCCGGAGAGGATTGCCGCTCGAGCGGAGCGGTCGCGCCGCGTTCTTTTCGAGGCCGGACGGGTCACCGTCGTTGACGCCCACTGTACCTATCGTAAGCCTGAAGAAATGGAGTCACGGTACAGAATGGATAAGATGCTCGAGTTCAGAACTCAAATAACCCCCATGCAAAATTCCGACGAATTTTTTTTTTGAAAGTTCTAGGGCCCCTAATGTGGAATAGTGCAGGAAGAGGTTCAGGGACTTCTGCCTTTCCAACACTCGAAATTCTCGGACCGAATCCACACCCGATGGTTGAATCAACTGGGTTTTTTGATTCTCATCCGATCCTAATAATATGGTTAACGCGTCGCAGATTTTCAGTTCTCCACTAGCTTCTTACCAGTTCCTAAGGCGTTTCCGTCCGAGTCTTTGTCAATTTCTAATACAAATTCCGGAAATTTCTGTGCAAATCAGAATTCCAAGAAGTTATAAACACACGCATCTGTGCAAGTGATTCTTCTGAACTCTCACGAATCCTTGTTAAGATCCGGAAGTCTACGCAGAGTAGAGCTAGTCGCTGACGTTTTGCCTCCCACTTCCCGACAGCACTTCACAAGTCTTCTAAATTAGTGATCCGAGTTCATTTACGGCGCATCCCAAAGAACAACCCTTTGCAAGGCGTTGCCAGAGCGACACTATGCAAAGAACATCGTCGCGAGAGAAACACGGACTTCCTCTCGATCTACAGTCTCAGTTTTCAACCCGTTCCGCATCGTTGCAGTCGAATTTTCTGGAAGGACTGGGCACTTCCTGAAATGGATAGCCAGTGGGCGTTCTCGGCTGCGCTTGCGCTAGTGTGCAAGAATTCGGGAAGTGCCGACGTGGCAACCCAAGGTGCAGTGAAGCGTGATTCTGAACTTCTGTTCTTCGCATTCCTTCGCCGTATTTGGCAAGGATCTGCTGAGGAAATCAATCCTGAAGCCAAAGCTCCGTCAACGTACCAAAAACTGCATATTAGTGCTCGTAATGAGAACTATCAGGTGCTTCTAAACCCAAAAACGTGAAGAAAATGTTAGTCGGCGCTGGGTTATTGGCACGTGTTTTTCAAAGTTGCCCGCTCCAGATAAGGAAGTTGTTACAGGAAAAGGACAGGACTTAGGGCACCTATTCAAGAGAGCAAAACCAGTCGACACCCATAAGAGAGTTCCTTGTCCCCGGAGACAGCATTAAAAAGCATGAGTGTATGGAAAATAGAGCATCAAGGCTCAACAATTACAACACAATTACGGTGGATTAGACACTCGCAAATGATGATGCGACATGTGACTTGGACACCTAGAATCGATTCCATTTATACTTTGTATTTCCAGGGCATGATTTTAAAAACACATTGCGGACCAAGAATATTTCTGCATAGGTGTCCAAGTAATGTTTATGCTTCAGTCGGTTCAATATAACTCGTTCTTTCTTGTGTTTGACCCATTGACGACGACTTCACTCACCGGTGAGCCGCACCTGTTTTCGCATGGTTCAGTTTGAGAGATCATTAAGCCTTGATGGTCTCAGCGGTTTTTTTAGATGGTAACATAATAACATTTCTAAGTCATCGTGAATATAAAAATCTATCTTGGAGTTTGAACAGAAATCTCGGAGCTGAGAATAGAGGTAAAACTTGAGGAAAGGGGGAAATTTGCGAAAAAAGGGGCGGTCGCCAACGGGTTAAAAATGTAGCTCTTGGAACGTTGTTGGAAAAAATGGGTTAAACTGTGTAAATTTCTCAAATCTAACCTAAAATCTATTCAGTGAGCTTCGAATGTGGTGCGTTTTTTCGCGGACTGTGTAAACACGCGTCGCAAACGCGCCGCTTGCTCTATCAGATGCGGTGAGAGCAAATTAGGGGTTTCTTGCGCTGGTGGAAGCAGAAAGTGGGCGGGAGAGAAGGGGGGGGGGACATGGGAAAAAATAGGGTCTCTGCCCCTTTGTGGACCAGATGGAGAACAAAATTAATAAAATATTAAACATAATAGTGAATAATTAATAAAAATTATTTGGAAAAAAATGAAAAATAATAAACTAACGCAGGATTTTTATTTGTATTCTACATGAAACATCGGCGCCATCCCCACCACCCCCCC
>JARK01000260.1:7844-34853 GCA_000688135.1 Ancylostoma ceylanicum | reverse complement strand
CCCCCCCTCCCCCGCGCCCGCCACTGGTTTCTTGGTAATTTTTTATCCTATTTGATGTCAACCGCCGCGAAAACTAACTAAATATAGGGCAATTCATTCAGGATGTGTGCGACTGACGCGCGTGCGACTATATGGTGAAGAATAGGGGCCAGTCGCACCGCAGTCGCAGCGCAGACGCACGCGTTTACGGCCTCGCGACTTTCGCGCGTTCTTTCATTGAGAATTTCATGCGGCGCTGACCGGTCTTCATGGGAAATCTTTCGCAAATGGATGCGTGCGTCTGATAGGTCGCATCTAGTATAAATTGCCCGTATCAAGGAAACTTCACAGTCTGCCTTCAAGGCGACAATTCCAGCGCAAGCTGTGCGGTTGCGTCGCGTGCTTCGCGAGTTCGCAGAAGACGCACTTCCATCGACGCTCTGTATGATATCTTTATTCCTATCCATCGATTTTTAGATCTTTATTCCATCCATAATTTTTCCTAATTATTTCTTGAAGGAATAGTTATCAAGCTGCCGGATTTTTTCAAGCTGCCTGGGACTTTTTTTACCGCCCCTTCCCCACATACAATTTTTGCATGGGCGACTGATCCCTGGGTATTGGAGCATTCAAACACGATTTTTACATTATTTACACATTTCTTGGCATCATTTCACTTTATTTATAAACAAATTACCCTCATTAGCCTGGTTAATTCTAATTGGGGAATGATTTTGAGGTATTTGAGCAACTACATAATTCTTGGTTAACCCTCTAAGAAACAGAAAAAAAAAGAATTGAACCCAGAGAATTGCCGAAGGATAGGTTTTATTCCTGGGAATTTTCGGATGTTCATGAGTTTTTCCGAGGTAGGCCGTCAGCTTCAAAGGGCGAGCTCGGGCGCTCTTCTAGGACTCAGGATCAAGATGCTTGGATGTGAGGATGTAGTCAACAAGGCCTCACGAAGAAACCGACCACAAATTGGAAAACGACGGGTCGACATCAGAGATGCAAATGTCAAAACAGTGAGAATATTCGAGCTTCTCGCATAAAAGGAAGAGAAGAGGAGAATGAGTGCACATATGAATAAATAAGGAAGATCATTGGATGAAAGGCTCGCCGAGTCAACGACGGGGATGATAATAAGGAACAGACACAGATGCTCATTAGAATGTAAAAAACTAGAAGCATTATTCGAGAATCAAAAGGAGCCTGAGCGAAAAAAGACATGGAGAAGAGTTCGGACTTCAATGGTCGTAATTAAATACCTGCGAAGGGACTATGTAAGGAGTAATGCACTTGTCACGTGACGAGAAAGGATGTTACTAATATGCTCGAGAAAAAAAGACTTCAGAAAAAAAAGACAACTTATCACTTCCTACTCTTCGAAAAAATACGATAACAATTTTTCAAGGCCTTCTATGTACAGAACTGCAGCTTTCGCGGCCAGCACGACGCGGCACACTCACAGCGGCGCGGCGCTCTGGCCGTCTGACGCACCAATCAATGCTGCCCGCCTCTCGCTCACTGCCCAAGGCAAGCCGCGCTGCAGTGATGTGTGCCACATATTGCGGACCTTGAAAGCCGCAGCTACTCATGCGTGTCCAGACTTAATTAGAGAATGAAGAAAAAATCGAAAGACGTACTTCCATACATAGTAGAAGTTGTACGACCACGAGAACCCCGTGTTGAGTATGGAGATCGACGCGTCTGCGACGGCCAGATTCAGCAAGTAGCAATTGGTGACGGTCCGCATCTGTCGATGTCGCAGCACAATCCTTAACGATATGACGTCAGTGATACGGTGGCTGGCGGCGTTTCCACCTGTCCGGCGGGCTCAGCCAAGCGAGCGCGCGCGCGACTCCCCGGCACTCGGTTAATCCGCGCGAGCGCAGCCATGGCGCACGTTGTTTTCTAATGAAATTAATAGGCGCTCGTGTTGACACCAGCGCGATTACAAGACGAGAATAGTAACGTCTGCGGAGCAGGTCTTAACGGGCCGGATCAGCTTTTGCCATGGAATTATTCGCTCTTTTCCGGAAATCCAGTTAGAAATCCATTTTCGCTTCAATAAGTTGTAACGGCTAGAATGTTACAAAGATAATTATCTTGGTAATTTCCTATCGTCACAGGTGCAAGCCATATTTAACCAATCAAAGTCTCATTTACTTGTTTGTTGACTTCACCACTAAGGGTACCGTTCCGCAAAAATGTCCCGAACAAGATCAATAATGGTAATATTGTATGCGAATAAGTAACCCTAAAGTATATCTGAAGGCATAAACATTCTCCACACAAATCACACTCTCCACCCCATGTAACTCCGACATTCGGTAACAATTCAGTTGTAGCTGCCCAAGCCGCCTTTTTCAAAGCAATCTAGGCAACAAGGCAGGTGAATCGCAAGAATTGACACAGTTGCAGAGATCAGAAGTTGAGTAATTGCAACAGGAGATGTCTCATGAGTAGTTCCTTGGATACAGACGGCTTTCTTGAAGATTGTTTACTGAATAAATATAACATTTCCATTATCAAGAGCTACCGATTAAAGTGAATTTGCTTTTTTGCTATTTCTTAACACATTCGCGACCTTACACTTTCGGCATGGTGCGTCGAGTTGGACACGGGCAGTCAGTTAAGCACTCATTTGTGCTCAACCGGTTGAGCACCCGGTCCCACGCGTCGCACCGTGCGTGCCAACCGGTTGAGCACATTGTCGCGAATGTGTTAAAGTTATTTACCCGTATGTGGCAAAGGGAACGAAACGGGCAAACAGATGGGATTCCTTTCCGAGATTCTACCACCTCTTCATGCAAAATCTTTTCACAACATCAATACTTTTATTGATTACAGGTAAGAGGAAAGGAACGATATGTTTTTGGAAGAACTTCTGGAAGTTTCAACAAGAAGCCGACATCGTAGAGTGTGGGTTAGACTAGACGATGCCTTCGGACCCCCTCTTTTGTGGCCGAATAGCCTCCCACAAATACAGAGCGTTTCACAACTATAAGATCACCCCAAAATTTTGACCTATGGGGAGAAGCAGCAATCGGGGGGATTTTCTGCCACATCTGACAGACTACCCCACACTGAAAAACCACTTTAATCAAAATTTCGTTTTATTACCTTCTAACTTTTGCCCCTTTTATTTATTTATTTATTTATCTATTTACTTCCCTCAATGGTATGCCAAAAAAGTAAGAAGATAAACAAGTGGTTCTGCGTGTACTCTCCGAATAAAGTGAGGTCTCATTCCAGGGGTTCAGTCATGATGGGAAAACAGGCCGTACTCCTTCTCCGGCAGGTAAAGTAGTCGAGACCCGAGTTCTTATCCCATATCCAGAACGCAGTAAGGACAGGCAACAGTTACCAGGGCTTGTACGACCAACTCAAACCGTAGTTTTTACCTTTTTCTTGTAGTTTTATTGGTTTCAAAAGAACCTGTTTTTTAATAGAATAATCTCCATTTTCCCTGCCTCATAGAGCTGGCCATTTCTTCTACTTCTTCAAGGTGTAGTCAAAATACATATAGTACTACATGAACTGAAATAATTTCCGGCCCTGAAATGATAGCTTACATTGATTTTCGTCTTATGGAAAAAAGAAGAACTCATCAGACAGGCTTGAGCCAAGACATGCAGAGTCCTGGCTGTTCACTTCTCAGAAATCCATAAAAACCAGGAAGAGTGTCATTTCATTCATTTTTATCACTCATATAATTATGACTATTCATATCTCCACTATTATCCCAGGGAGAGTCTTTCGTGGGTTCATCAGCAGCTTAACGAGTGCACTTTCCAAGCATACCCACGTCCTTTCGCGAGATGGACCCACCAAAAATAAAGGAACCAAAAATCACTGCCACGTGAAAATTAAGGATACTCTATTGAATGCATCTGCCGGCATAGAAAATGAGCCCATGAAAGTTTCGGCTATGAATTTTTTGCCGTTCCATATGATTTCTGGATGAGTTTGGGAGCAAAAAGTGTTCAACTCGGGCACAACTAAGCAAAATTGAAAGTATGAAGCTAGCGGTGAAAGACTAATCAGCAATAAGTAGCAATAACAAGTTGTACTTGTTACCTGTGGACCTCTATGTACTGCTTCTACTTCTCCTTTTGTAAGTGGATGGGCTTTGGAGGTTTGAAATCCAAATTCAGACCCGGTCTCACTTGCTCCTTATTGACAGAGAGGTTTATATTGGAACGTTGGGCCACAAACAAACATCCAATCCACCTGACAAACTGGAGAGGGGAAATAATATAAGAATGTTGTTTTCCCTGAGTTTCTTCACTGTCAAATACCATAGGGATAAAATATGATATTATTCGTGTAATCTCTGGTGATTATTGTTTGTTTACTAAATGAGCTGAGAGGCAGTTTCCACGAAAAGGTTATTTCTCCCCTCTTAACGTCGTCCAAACCGGGCAACAAAGCAAATGCCGCAGAGAACTCTGAGCTTGAAATGTGGACGGGTTTACCACTTGCGCTGAACCTACAAATTTCCGTTGAGTTGCTGGAAAATGAATGGAGCGGGCTGCATCGCTACGGAAACCCCTCGGTTACGTGCTTTTCTTGGCAGTGGGCCAACTCGCGCCAGGAATAGCCGAACCGCCCGAAATCTCATAAGTTCGCGCTTTGCAAATAGTTACGGGTAAAAACTGCCTGAAAACGAATCCACATCGACGTTTCGCTAACGGAGCGGCAAAAACACTCGACAAAAAAAGGGATCGCTGACATGCTTTCGCGTTTGGTGTTAGTACAGCTCTGTTAATGGAAGAAAAACGCAGTGAATTTGTCCAGAGAATTTTCCTGGTAAGGTCATATGTTCTGATCTTCTCATGCTATGGTTTTGGCTAGAATGTTTGTTTAGAGCCTAATTTGGCCGCGAAAATAGGACATATCATGGAGTTCATCCGGGAAAGTGGTGGATTACATGTACTTCTGAGCACTCACACGAATGAAAACTGCCTGAACTATCAAGAGTACAAGATCGGTACGCACTCAAAATTACGAGCAACAGAGCCAAGAATGTCCAAACACTGGGCACAATCTCTGTTCGCGTCATATTAATCGAAGCAATTTCCTCAACGCGACATGTAATGCGCATTTTCAGAGAAAACACCTGCAAATTGCGAAAATCCTCACCAAATCACGGTAAAATTTCCAATTAACGCTAGCAAAATTGTCGTGGAGAAAAGCAGAATGTAGATGACTTGGGTGTAAACCGGATGATAAAAGGGAAACGACTCGCAGTACAGAAAAACGTCGAACTCGTCAGCGATGAGCATCTCCATGTCGTAGCAGCTGCAGTTCGGGTAGGCAGACGGGGCCCCGGCGGACCCTTGGGTGGACGTCGAGGGCAGCAGGCGAAGAGCAGCCAGGATCGAGTCGGAGGTGTCGTCGGCCGGACGAGGGCAAGCCATTCCACGCTTCTGCAGTCGCCGGCCACGCCCACCGTCCAAGAAGGCAACGATTGCCGCCACTGGCAATCGGCTTCTGACCGTCTATGTCGTTGTCCACTCTGGAGGTGGAAAGTACTCGGGAATATTTTGAAGGATGCGCTCTGATGGGCAGAGCAGAGGGAGGGGGTGAGGTGTGGGGGGAGAGGGGTGACAAATTATTCGGAATTACCTTGTAAATAGAGACGAGATTTGTGTAAATAAGTCATTTCCAATTCATTGTTTCTATCACTTCAAAGCGTCTCATAATTAGGCTGCAACTATACTCCTCGGGTAGTATAGCACATAGCATCGCCGTCGCTGCAGCAACTTCATTTTTGATACGTATCGATTGTGGACGATCAGTCGCCGATATCGGACCGCCCACAATCAATACCTATTGGAAATATAGTAGCTGCGGCGACAACAAGCTAGGTGCTATACTCCTCGAGGAGTATACCCGCAACCTTACATCATCACCCTAATTTTTGATCGTAGCTGGCTTCATCTCAAACCAATCACCCTAATTCCTTCTCCATTCAACTTCGGATGTGAATGTCACCATCACTGAATACAATTTCTTTAATTAAGACTGTTTTATCCTTACAAAATTTCAATTTTCTTTGAGAAGCCGCCGTTTCAAAAGTATTGGGAAACTTTTTCTTAACTAAATGATCTATGTACTTAGAACGGATACTGCACTTTTTACTAGTGGGTTCTTCTTGTACTATACTTCCCAAATACAAGGGGTATGAGTTACTGTACAACGTTTACTCAACTATTTTCACACCATAAACGGTTCTTTGTCTTGCTCATCTCATCGCCGAATAGAAAAGCAAAGAGTATTTTTGCGGTATGACCGGGTTCCAAGGGAACCTCTTGCTTTCACACACTTGGCCTTAACCCTTACTTTTGAAAAATGTGATTTTTTGTGATAACGTTTCCTGTCCAGCAATCCAGCAAATCTTCAACGAGGCTCTACTGGTAGCATGATTGTTGAAGCACAAGGAGTGCTCTTTCCAAGCTTACCTGAGGTTTCCCATGAGAATGGATTACGAGAAACATGGAATGGAAAAACCACGTCTACTCCATGCTTTCGTGAAAGCCAATTTTCAGCTGCTTTGCCTTTGAGAAACTTTTCCACCTAGAAACAGAGCAACAACCAGTGATGAAAGGAACCTGAAAACAAGATGAAAAATTCTACGAAACTGCTATGTAATTCCATGAATAGGCCTTCATGTAGACCAACTGTGACTCTCAAGACGTGGATCCTGGATCTTTTGTCCAAGCCTCTTTTGGAACAGCCTCGCGTTCTGCTCTTGTCAACACGAATTTTCCTTGAATTGCGTAAATTGTATATTTGGATCTTGTATATTATATTGTATATTATTTATACTGTATATTTGTATATTGGTTGTCATCAAGAACGCCCTGTATCACTTAAAACCGTATTCAAAGCTGTATTTTTCGCTTTTCCGCTCGGAAATGGCGGGCTGAATCGCTACATGTGGTGGCAGCGAACATCTGCACTAAAAGTTTCCAAGGATTTTCACCGCTATCTAACAAGTCTTCAAGGTATATTTGTGATGGTTCAAAAGATAGTTCAAGCCCAGTCCTACAAAATAAAATTTAGCCTAACGAAAAACATCTCGGTTTTTTCTCAAAGATATAAGCAAACGATATACAATACTTTATAGCCACCTCCTCCCCCGTACTTATTGCTTCTAAGTCGTCAGTGCTTCTACGTCTTGTTCATTTTTACATCGGAATACTTTTTTTTACATCGGACCTTTTTCTGACTTGAGCGCTGAGGAAAGAATTGCGACCTCATCAATAGCATACATACATGCACAGCGTCGGTCAACCACTCTTGCACCCAGAATACCGTGCGTCTGATCAGCCGCAACGCACAACCCTCGCGGCGCGGCAGATCATTTGCTATTGTTGTCGGGCGGTGTTTTTCGCCATTTTCTCTGTGTTTTTATCTTCATTCCGAGATGTTTCGGGCGAAAATGTAAGCAAAATATCAATGCAGGGAATATCGAGTTTTCATCGGACTTAATTTTGACACTTGATCCTTGAGTCCTTATTTTGGTGACACGGCATTTTTTACATTGAGTAATCAACCGTAAAAATCGACACTACGCAGTGTTAAGAAAATTGAAGTTTCTATAATAAGAAAACCATAAAATTAGAATCAAATGTAGAATTTCAGGACAGGAACACGTGGAAAAATTTTCTGGATTTCCCATCTTCTTATTCCAGGCTGAAAAGCGTCAACGAATCGGTTACTCTAGTTCTGCTACCTTTTGCTGCTACAGATTTTCCCACGCAAATCATAATTTCCGGTGTCCTCGCGGTTTTTAGCGCATTCAATCTCAGTAATGCCTCTATCTTGAGGTTTTGATGGGTGTGAATAGACCTTTAGCAGGCATCGAAGCTAACTTGAGAGTATAGAGTACGTTCGCAGAATTGATTCGCCACGCTCACAATGAAACTATTCACCTATCTATTAATACATTGAATACTCATGTGGGTGTAAGAAAATATCGCCAAGACGAAATTTACAAAGAAAACATAACAGCACAACAATGCAGTAGTGGCTAAATTGAACAGCACATCCGCTTTGGAAATTTACAGAAAATTTCTGAAGACCCGAGGCCGCATGCATCACTGGGATTACCCAAGGTGAACGAGTCAACGGCACGAACATTTACCCATCGTTAACACGAGCGTCAACACGTTAACCATGAGTAATCTCAATGACGCATCCAGGCCCTCATAGATTTTTTATCTCTTGCCCTAGAAATGTTATTTCAATACGAAAACAGAAAAAAATAACGCCAAGATCCAGCTCACAATCAGTTATGGTAAAAGTGCCGTCATATGAGGCCGGTAAACCCGAGGCTGCGTGCATCATTAAGATTATCCAAGGTAAACGGGTAAACACCACGCACATTTACCCATCGTTGACACGAGCATCAACAAGTTTATCCTGGCTGACTTGGACCTTTTCCTCGTTAGTGTTACTATAATAAAAAAATAAAGGAATTCCGCTAAGATCAGGCACTGCTTAAAAAAAGGGGCGGTCTTACAAGGTCGAGTCTAATCATATCTTTCCTTTTACCGTCCTTACTCTTTTCTATTTTTACGGGTTCGTCATATAGTGGGCGTAATAGCTTTACTGAATAAAACTTTACTTGAGTGATACATGGTAGTCGACGTAACGATATCAAAGAGATTCTTGACAATCATATCACATCCTATTTTCGTGAAATTTGAGCAACAGGGAGGGTATCCAACCATGATCAGCCTACTAATAAAAGTTTCCCATTGAGGATTTTATCGAAACTGTCACAGTCCTCCCAGTACTATCACATATTTTGAGCTATGCAGCAGGATCAACAACCTTTCCTATTCAGCGGCGATGATGTTTTTCTCCTGGATATCCTGGAAGCCCTTCCAGGCTGCAAAAGCACATCCGCATCAAGCTGTTGAGTAGTGGAAACTCATTTCTTTTTTCTCATCATTCCGTTTTTTACCACTTGGCCATTTAACACATCTCATTCATTCCTGGCAGCAGTTCCTATTGATCTCCATTAGGCACTACTTAAATGACTTATAGTGCCTTTAGTGTGGGTAATAAACACAAGTGTGAGAATGTGCTGAAAGCAAGCACAGAAAGGGGTCCGCTAAGTCAGGGAATGATGAGTTTTCTTGTTTCTGGCTTACAGTACTCCTGCAACCTTTAGCTCGTTCTCTGGTAAACCATAATCTCAGTCGGATCTGGCTGATCTAAAATTAGTCCATTCTCTTGCCACTGGACTGGCCAATGGTAAGGGCTAATTTTAAAGTGGGGTGATATGCTTTCAGGTGAGGTATAGTAGTTTATAGTTTTTGAACAAACATACATTATATTACATTACATTTATTACCCTGTTTAAGACAAGCGTTGAATTGTCTACTTACTGTCTGCTTCAGCAATTTTTCGCATTGGACGAGTTCCAAATTCGGAACTGCCACGTTGGCTCAATTCATGGAATAACTAGATAAAATTTCTGGTAAAGTTGGTGTCGATGGCGATTGCCTTTCAGCGGCCCCGGAAAGCACGCGACGCATCCGCACCGCTCGAGCAGGAATCCTCTCCGAGATAGCAAACTACAATGAAGTTTTTTTGTTAAGTAATTAGGTTATCTAGTAGCTAACATCAAATGTGATGAACAACTATCAAGAAAACCCAGATTCGCCGCTGCGGCAACGATTTCGTCGTGAGCGCTGCGGTCGCGCCGCGTGTTTTTGAAGGCCGCGGAAATCCTACCGCCACCGACGCCCACTGTACAGATAATAGGTTTCCGCGGCTAGTCGCCTCAGTTTTGCAGTGTACTCATCTTTCGCTCTTCTTATTTTTCTGCTTTTTTTCCTTGCGCAAGCTAAACTAGAATGACCTTAAAAAATTAATTTTTGGATAAAAAATTAATTTTTGGATTTCAAAAGTAATATTAGTACGGATTCAAAGTCCATCAAGTATTTTTGTCTTTATTTCCTTATATTAACACGTTCGCGACAACGCAGATTTCGAGTGCACTGCCACTTGGGACACACGCGCTTTTGTACAAATGGGAACCGTGCTCGAAAGATCGTGCAGTTGGTCCCACGCGGAACCGATTTTTCCGTTTTTTTTTTTCACACGACATGCTAGTTCAAATCCACGTGGACCTAAGGAAACCTGTTACTCCGCTGCTGCAAAGGAAAATTTCATTCTTGGATGCTTCACAGAAATATGACACTAAGAACGGCGTGTCAACCGGTCGTGCACGCGGTCGCGAACGTGTTAATTGTTTATAGGTACCCTGTTTGGATGCATTCTGCTCATCTCAGCCATGTAAACAAATAAGTGGATAAACAAATGACTATCTCTTGATTCTACTCATTGCTGTTTTTTTTTATTTCCGCAAATATTTTCTGATGTTTTCTCCTCCGAAACTTGGGAGAAGAACATCTTATGAATACCAGAAACATGAATTTAGCGTATAGTCGACAACATCCACAACTTAAGTGCTATTTTTGAGAAATTTCTAGGAGCTCTCGGAAAAATCGGACCGGCAGGATGTTTGCAGACAAATTCGCGAGTTTTCACCTCTAAGATCTTTCCTTTTTTCATATTTTCCGTTTTCCATCGCGTCATTTCCCAGCGATTACAGCGATAAGAGCGAACTTGAGGGCAGCTCGCCGAACGTCCCCTGGGAGTTCTGGGAACGTTGCCATAGACGGCCATCACCTCTGGAAGGTGAACTCCCGTGTTATGGACGGATTCGCGGACAACTTCAGAGTTGTTGACCGGCTTCTCCTGAAATTGGAACGAGGGGGGGGGGGAAGAGAGTGGAGCGCACGCTGTCCTTTTAGTCCTTTTTTCATATAATATAGGGGCTCATTTGCTAGACCACTATGTACTATTAAGCTGTTGTGTTCACGCCATGAACTATGGAAAATTAATTTTGAAGTACTTTTTCCTGAGATCAAAACTCTTCTGGTGAAGTGACAAGGAGTTAGGGTTCTTCTCCTAACGATACGATAGCCTTGTGAAGAAAATACTATAGGTAGTATAGTTGTGAAGGTGAGGGCGGCGACTCTACACCGGATGTCCTGGGTGTTCCTCGGCAAGGGCAACTAATGCAGTAGAGTTTTTCTTCCTCGTTTTCCGCTATTTATATTGTCAACCAGAGGTACGTAGAGTTCACGCTCACCTTGTCGCCATCCAATCAATGGCAGCTAATGATATGACTGCAATTATACAGCTTGTAAAACTGACACAATCTCCAACAAATCAACCTCTCTAACAGAGTTATAGTCGCGCCGGCCAGCACTAATCAAACCGTGGCTATGGCGCCCGTGTGGTCGCTTAGACGATTAGCATAACTGTTATTAATTCAGCATTGTGCCATAAACTACCTTATGGGGTAGATATGGGGAACTGAATTTATTTAGTTGTTCATTTATTGTACTGAAATCAGTTTCAGAGTTTCAATAAAGGAGGTGGAGGACGACTAAACGTTAACTGGTTTTTTGCCAAAGTAGAGAGCTAGAAAAAGCAACAAAAAAGTATCCATCAAAAATCCAAAGAAATCGAGAAAAGTCAAGACTTTCCATCTCTTGAGGATCCTGCATTTCATCAAGCAGCCTAGCACCACGATAAAATAAAGAGTTACTCTTATGTTGCACGGTATAGCTGTGCGGTCCCCAGAACAGTGCCAAAAAATCTGGGTAAAAAGTAACAGGAAAGGAAAAGCAGGCAAGACACATACTGAAAACTAGTGTTATCAAAAAGTTGAGCGTTGTGAAATTACTCTTACATCATCTCAATTCTGTCAGGGAAATTCGATCTATGGTGAATTGTATGAAAAAAGTATGCTATCAGAGCAGTCCAAACAAGTGTTAGCCACTCCTCAAAAAAGACTAGAAATCAGCATTTCGTTTAAGTTGTCATTTTGTGTACTAACATTGAGCTCCAGCTGCTTGCTATAATTTTGATTTGGGCTGACCAAGTGGTGCCTGCAGCTACATAGACTGTATTTGTAGAAGACGGCAGGATGCACTTGACACCTTAACGAGTAAAGAGTAATGCATAACTTTTCGTGTTGGTTTGTTTACAACAGATACTAAATCTACGTTCTCTCCCTTTATTGGCATGGAAAACCTAACATTTGCTAGCTCTGAAATTGACTTTGTTTCCTTGTATCCGAAAACAAAAACAGTGCTATTCACTAGTCGCTTGTGTATGAAACTGTCTTATGCGTTTAGTATAGCATGGGACGTTATAATATCTGGTTCGAGGTAACAGTCTAATGGTAAGATACGTACGATGAACTTGTGAAAGTCTCTTGCACCTTCCCATGTTTTAGGATTTGTTTCTCCAAACGTGGATTCCAAATTGAAGAGCAGCATTCTCCCGGAGGATACTCTATATACTCTTCCAAATATAAAATCTTGTCTTTCGAAAACTGATAGAAACAGAATCGCTGAAATGTTGTAGAGAAAAGGAAAAGCAAGCAATAGAACTGAGGGATAAATGAGGCGTAACACTCCTTCTACTTTTAGGCCCCGGTTGAAGAAGTCCTCCAAAATATTTTTTTTGGAAAAATGACACTTTCCTACATTGCATCGTACGTTTTGTACGTTCATAGTTCTAATACATTTCGTGATCGCAGCTTTCCTCGTAGTTCCATATCGGATTCGGGGAGCAGTATTACATATGTTCGTCGCTCCTTTAGCGATGTGAGATTTCGCGGGGACGGGTTACTGACCCGTCGCCCAACCCTCCTCTCAGACATTCGCCGAATTGAAGCCTCATGTCATTGAGACTTGGATTGCTAAAATGGGCGGGGTTTGGGCGTCATTCCAATTGCTGTTGTGCTGCTATTCGATCGCTGTTGGATTGCTGTTAGCCCCCTATAGAAAGAGTGAATATCAGTCCTATAGCGACCGAATAGCAGCCGTACAGCAGTTCTAACGACACTCTAACCCCGCCCATTTTAGCAGTCCTAGCCTCAACGACATGAGGCTCCAATTCGGCGAATGACAGAGCTCTTTTCTCATCCTGGCCTGGGACCGGCCACGCAACTGAAAAAAGCACAAGGGCTTATGTTAGCACCTAATCCATGGATGTTCTATCAAATAAACCTTGAATTAGCGCATTACAGCATCAGAGTTGTGTTAGCCGATAGTAGTACATTAGTAGTAACGCAGTGGCAGCAGAACTACTACCGTCCCAGGAAATTCATTTCTGCACCAATCAATCCATATCCTACCACTGTGCTGCACACTTTGACTTTTTTGTATTTTGTTTTTTTTTTCTTTTTGATAGTGAGAGCTAAGCTGGGAAGGGCCACGTGAATTTCCCCAACCAATCTACCATCACGTGCACTAGACACCACTTCGCCGAAAAAATCATTTTAATGGGCAAATTGTTCCGAAGTCGCAAATGAAAGTAAACGTCATAGGCATGTAGCAACCGTGGGCAACGAGACCAGATGTCTTCGATGATAAATTATTCATTATTTAGCGGCGTGATAACGGAGGCGTACTGCGGTATTGTCTGGTTCACTCAGCATAGGCAATTCCACCTAGATCGACGGAACTATGTAATCCAGAACATTATAGAGATTCATGTCATCATAACCCATACTGAGCCTTCCCTTGCGAAGAAGAAAAAAAGAGTGAAAAAAGATGAGCTAGGACTTAATGAGAGCGGAGAAATGCTACTGTTCGAGCACAACAGAATGAAGAGAAACAGGTTGCTTCTCGATCGCTAAGAAAAGTGCCATTTTATTTTTGATCAACTGAACCTTCCCATTCAAAATGACAAGCGAAGTGATGAATTGCGTTCCTATTTATGAATTACGATGAAGTTACGTCAGCTTTGTAATTCTACCTTAACTTGGGGCAGTAAAACGAATAACATATCCAGCAGAGACATTGCTTCCAAATCCGTCTTGAAAACGCTCAAACATCCACCAAGCACAGCCGTTTTCGAGCGAATTGCGTCGTTCGAAGCAGCTTTGCAGGATATTGCAGCTGATATGTAAGATTTAGAACCAAGGGGAACTACAAGCGCCTTATTAAAGTCAGCACCCACGGAAAATTTTGTCTCGAACATACCCACAGTTTTGAAAAACCCTGCACTTCTGGAATAATTTTTGCCGCAAGAGGTGCACTGGAAGTGTCCCTTTACCTACCTAAAGCGGGTTCCCCTAGGACCAAACGAACTTGTTTTTCAGCTAATTGTACGCGTTTTCGTGGATCTCGTTTTCGCGGTTAGAGCATCGAATTCTTTTTGGGGCGCGGAAAACATCGATTAACAGCTGATCTATTTGTCAAACCATCGTCTTTTAGAGAAATCCCCTCGTTATGCCTCCAGAATTATGCAAAATCTCCCCACCTTTTGATTTTTTGTTTTCTCTATTTGTCTTTCTTTTTTGAATAGAATTCTACAGTAATTGTTCCTGTTTGACTATTTCCAGAGCTAGTTACTGAGTTAGATTTTAATTTTCTCTCATTTCTTCTTTGTTAAAGAAATCCGTGATGTTTGGATCCTCAGGTTACTTCTTTGTCAAGTGATACTAATTTTCCAATAGTTATTTGTTTTGCTACTTTGCTGATAAGCTGTAATTTAAAAGAAATAAGTGATTTCGCGAGGATCCGTCTGGTTAAAAAGACGGCCATATCGATTTTTTGCCATCAGCCCTCATCCCGTGGGCCGCTCAGCTCGACCAATCCTGTGGAACTGGATCAGAATATGAACGTCAAAAAACAGTATTTTTGAGAGTAAAACAAAGTTTTACCTTTGAGAAAGTGTTGAGCTGTCCCGATACCTACGAAATGTGCTAAGCTCCTAATGTCAAAAATTTTCGTGGGTGCTGCCTTTGACGGACATGTTAGAACAGGAAGTAGCTGGATTGGACGAGAATAGGCGCGACGATATTAGTGATATGTGTGGATGCGCAGACAGTAAGAGCGTCACGCTCCATGCTATGACCCAAAAATCAGGATCGTAAATTGGGAACACCTGTCTCCGCATGGGACAAAATATCTCTCCATGCACGACACTCTACTGCCTCAGCATGACATTGATCTTGAACTAATGTCAATAATCCCTCAAGATCTTCCACGACAGAACATGACTCCTCTCTCGGAAGACGTCGCTGCGTAGTGACTTAGAATAGCGGCTCGCCCGGCTCCATCGCAGTTTCTAGGCTTTTCTCACGCCAAAAAGAACCATGGGCAGAAATATTTTAGTACTTGACAGCGTAAAGTCACGGCCATGGGTGGTCACAAGCACGACATCTGATTCCAGATACTGTGAGAGAGACGGCAAATAATGTGTCGATTGACAGTCACAATTTCCGTTCAATGGCATAAAACAAGAGTATGTAAGTCTCAAAATTTTTATCGCTCGTCAAATGGCTCTTTGAAGAAACCAGGAATATGGGAACATCTGATGATTTGACATGAGTCGCCAATTTCAAAAAAAGCGCCATTATTCCCTCTTCCATATACATATCACCACGTGCTTGACAACAGGAGTTCACCAACACATTCGTCTATATGAAGATGGTCAGCGCGCATCCCCTAAATCACCACATTAATGAGGAACCATAATGACCACGTCATTACACGGAAAGAATGCAGTGAAATCCTCCCAGTCGAACTGCGCTTCGAGGCAAAATAATAAGTGCAATATATCACCTCAGAAAATGAGCTGCAATAACTGAAGGCTGTTGTCGAAGAGAATGGCCAAGAAGGGAAGCATTGCTCTGCGCCACATATTCCACATGTCAAAACCGTGTTGTTTTCTAAGTACAGACTACCGCTGAGCGATTGTGTTCCAGTTGTCCAAATCTCCAGAAGCAGCTCATATTCCCAGCCCATTGGTCCCTCAACGCCAATTCCTCTGAAAATAAAATTCTTCTTAGGACCTATATCGGCCCTTGTTGAGCTCCACGACCTTGCGGTTCTGGGCCCAATATAATTTATCCAGTCGGATAAGCACGCTCTAGCGGATATATTGGGGTATTCTAGGGGAACTCTTATCCAATAAAAACATATCCATGGATATGCGAACCCACTCGTTCCACTACAGTTAACATTATCCGGTTGATTTCCGCTCGATAACGATTCATGATCTAATCCATCTCCACTTCCCGTTGTTTCTCGTGAAGAGGCCGCGCCGGCACCAAGAAATGAACACCTGGATGGATAAGTTATATAGAATAACAGAGGGGGATAAAAAAGAGTGAAAATGGAAATATATCCAGCGGTTTTCTCTCCCACGCTCAAATATATTGGACACGGGTACAGAAAATCATTGATCCGACTGATTAGCACTAATAAACCACAATAAACAACCATAGGACACGAATTCTTACACAGCACTCATTTTTCGCGACTCTTGAAATTTGGTCCTGTCGTCCCTCCAGTGTTTCGGTACTACATATAAGACAGTGCCAACTAAATTTTTGTAGCAAAACGTGCCTTGCCTTCAAATTTTTAGGTTTTTGCCAATCATTGACATCCTTTTAAATTGTGCTCGAGCAAGTGAAATAATGAGCAGGAACTCCCAGCTCTTTCCACGAAATCTGCAGCACCTTTCGCTCTGTCTAAATTTTGGACTATCTGTTTCATTGTTTTAAATTCTTTGCGGAACTCGCTCTTCCGTGGAGTGTGATAACTTTGATGGGACGAATATGTCCAAATCTTGCAGCTGCTCATTTCGGATTTCCAGAATCGACATATGCTGATTCTGTAAAATCTAAAATCCACACCTGCAGATTTTGGAAAACCTTCCATGATGTTAATAGTCTTCAAAATCTACACCTGCAAATTTTGGAAAGCTCTCAATGATGTTGACAGTTTCTAAAATCCACACCTGCTCATTTTGGAAAATCCAGAATCAACACCTGCAGATTTTGGAAAATCCTCAATGATGTTAATAGTTTCCGAAATCCACACCTGCAGATTTTGAAATTTTTAATAGCTTTTCCTGAAAACTCCTTAACATTCCCACGGCCTTCAAACACCTCTGTGTAATAATCTCAGATAGGATTCAGTGCAGTTAATGAAGATTTCCGGAAATTTTATTTCGTAAAAAAAGCAACTATAACTAAGACTGTTTTTTCACATTCAGCCCGCAGCTTGAGTGCCCAAAAAAGAAGTATTCTCTCCAGAGATGTAAATTTCTTTTGTCATTGTAGAGATTCGGAGCCTGGTTTCTAAAATGAATGCAATTGGGTGCAGATGATTGTACAGTCATTGTTTCAAGAGCATGAAATGCCTACCAAGCCAGAGTGACTTGGCTACGTCAATGTAGACCATAGGCGGATTATCGCAAGTAATATTCAATGGACACTCCAACGACGTCAGAGTGTCCATTAATATACCCTTCTCCCTTACGATCTTTTTCATTTCAACTTCATCCAGGAACATCCCTTCCCTCCTCCAAATTAAAGAGCAGGTAAGGGGAGCTTTTTCAAAAAGCTCTACTGAATAAACTCAATAAATTTAAAAAAAAATCATCTCACACTCAAGTTGGGTAACTGATGGGATGGGAAATATGTTTGTACGGTTTACTCTGAGAATAGAAACAACAATTCACCAATAACAGTATCACTCATACAGAATGAATCTGCTAGCACTTTCTTTCTTCTATTAATGATAGCGTAGTTTGAGATTACTCAAATTAAAACACGCAACTGCAACTCTTGTATCGAACTTCATGGATTCTTTTAGGATTTCAAAAGATTTCCGTGGTACACGGCTCCTGCAGACCTGTAAATTTGGAAGTAGTGGAAATTCCCCATATTTGAATTTTTGCTTGCTGCTCTGGTCACATTTGCACAAAAAAGTCGAGCATGCCCAATGTGAACGACCACTACACCAACAGCATTTCAATAGGTTGTACTCGTGATGCGTCAAACAAGCTTGCACATTGCTGAAAGCTAGAATCGGTACTGAATCTTTCTTACGCGTGAATCAACTGTAGTGGATATTTTTCGCTATGTCTCGCAAACATGGGCCCGTAGTAAACCCCCCCCCCCTAAACTTGAAGTGAATTCGATTCAAATGTTAACTCTGAGTTAAGCAAGGTCACTTCAACGTCAACTCACTTCATTCATATAACGATATGAAGCTGAACACGGAGTTGATTGCGCTCTCATAGGAGTTTACTCGGAAACTTGACTCGGTGTTAAGCAAGTGGTTAACTCAGAGTTGACCGGTCAGAGAAATGAAGAAATAGCGTTATCGGCATTGGAGAGGCCGATTAGCACCTCCCGAGCTACTCAGGCTCAACGCCGAGTTGACCAGCATAGTGACCGATTAACGTGAAATGGTCCACACAAATTGCTCAATCATTTTGTTTCGACATGATAACTCTAGCACGGGTATATAATCTTACTTCTTCTTAATTGGCACTTCATGTGTGTGTGTCTGTGCACGAGAACCAGGCCCTGTCGCAAAAAACTGACGAGACCATCGTGCTCAGCCGGTCGAGTTATGTACGAAAATGTGGTAGATTTTGATTTTTACCTTTATTTACAGGTGTTTCGGGCCACTTTAGTCATGTTCAGACATGTTAAGTTCTCTCAATGGCCGACCGTTGTGTTTACCACAGTCGGAATGAATGAGATAAGCCCAGACTGTATAAAAGGGAAGAGATGGGTGGGATGTCTTTAAATCGCAGAGAAGGAGCCAGGAGGGTGAGGAAGGCCACGGACGAGGGGCGAGTAAGCACTGCCGCAGTAGGGCTGCGCCGGGGTCTGCAAATGGAGATAACGCTTTGCAAAGGATCCACTTCTGTGGCAATGGTGCGATGGTTTCTGAAAGTAGAGAAAAGCCTGGAGAAGGGTCCAACGTTGGGATAAGGATGGTGAGCCAGCGTGTAAAAGTGGGCGAACGCCCGGAAACGGGTCTAACGCTGTGATAAGGGTGCGCCGGCGTCCAAATAGTGGAAAACGCCTGCAGGGGGCTCAACGATGTGATAAGGGTGCGCCGGCGTCGAAAAATGGAGAAACGCCTGGAAGCGGGTCCAACGTTGTGATAAGGGTGCGCCGGCGTCCAAAAGGTGGGAAACGCCTGGAGACGGGTCCATCGGTGTGATAAGGGTGCGCCGGCGTCCAGATGGGGGAAAACGCCTGTAGACGGGTCCAACGGTGTGATAAGGGTGTGCCGGGGTCCAAAAGTGGGAAAACGCCTAAAGACGGGTTCAGCAGAGTGACAGGGGTGCGCCGGCGTTCAAAATCGGTGTAACGCCCGGAGACGGGTCGAACAGTATCATATAAGGTGGAAGGACGTCTGCCGACAGCTGTGGAAAGGTGCTTCGAAACCAGAAACCTCTAAGGTGCAAGAAACGGGAGTTTTATTAAATGTGGGGTGGATGGCATGATGTGAGGGAGATGTCATGAGAATAACGCGAGCGAAGCGAGCACAAAAAGGAGCCTGAGAGTCCGGCGTTAGCCGGACGCTCAGGCTTCTTTTTGTGCTCGCTTCGCTCGCGGTTTTATTTATTAGGTTGAGGAATTAAAAATGTCTGCTGTCTTCGTGATCATTTTTCTCGACCTCATTAAAACCTTTGAAGGTGAGTGTGTGTTCATTTGAAAGAGCAATCCATTCCGCATTTAATAATTTAGGAACGGCTTGGATTCCCTCAACTCCCGAATTTTAAATAAGTTTAGAAGCTGATAGAGCTAAAATGTGGAAATTTCTTCTTGTACAAACTTAGACAAAAGATATCACCGGTAGAACTGCACCAAACTTCATGTAATGTCGTAGAAGGGAGTTTGCTTTTCCCCCCCCCCCCCCGGCCACATCCGTGCAAAAATCCACTATAAGCCTACCAAAATTTTGCTTGCATCCGTGAAGCAGTCGTTCCTTGGAGGGGAAAAATTTCAAAAAGTTTGAAGGAACCAAAATTTGGATGGGTCAACATTTTGACCCACAGCAAACCGAACTCTCTAACTAGAGATTAGGTTTCTTGGATGGAGGAAGGGGAAGAGTTACTGATCAAGGAAAAAAGTATCTCTTATATTGGGCTATTGAATATTTGTCCTGACAAAAGTTTTTATTTGCTCCTCAAATAGACGTTTATAATTCCTCAACCTAATATTTATTTATTATAAAATTGTATACAAATGAAAGAGAACAATTCAGAGTTGAACAACATCATATATACAACATTGTGTCCTATGTGTAACATCAACAACATATCTAGGTGGAACACCTTTTGACGGCATTGTCGGTTTCGAAACATTAGGATGTCTCATATTTGTGTAACATGCGAGCCATACGACGTTTAAACTGACTTTGTTTCATGACTGAGGACAAGTTTTTCGCAGCATTAAGATAGGCATTTCGAGCTCGAACAGTGAATGATCCAGCTCTTAAGCTTGTTTTGGGCGAGAGAGGATAATCTTGTATGGTTCCCCTCTGGTACGTGAACATGTTAGCCTAAAGGAATTTGTCGGTCCATCTTCATTCGAGTTATGTAATAATTTGTGGACTATGCATTAATCAAATACTTTGCGCTGAGATTCAAGAGACGAAAGATTCAACTGTCTGTTTCTAGCTGCTGCTCCAGAAATTTTAGTATACAAGAATCCTCCTATTCTAATGAGAAGCTTACGAGTGAAGTTTGTTCTAAACTTTTTCAATAACAAATATATATTTCTTCTTTGTTGGGCAAAATACTGTTGCACTTGATTCTACTAGTGAGCGTACATAAGTTTTATATGCCTTCAAAAGAACGAGTTCATTTTTGACAGATTAACCTCTGAAAATGTGAAATGTTCGCAAGAGAGCAATCCTGCAGCGATTTCTTTATGTTCTGAGAAATCAAGTTTAGTATTGCATTGGAATCCAACATCTCTGACCGATTGGACGTTTGTGATGGTATCATTTCCAATAATATATGATTGCATGGGGAGGTTATGAGAGGAACCCAATCCCAATCTGATGCAAACTGTTTTGTTGGGAGATAAAGGCAGTTGCCTTTTTTTTTTGACCAGTCGGTAAAGGCAGTTGCCATTTTTTCGGACCACCGCCAAGTCGACAGCTTTTTGAAGAGTAATCCTTCATCTTCTTGTGATATCACTTTATATTTTTTATGTCATCGGCATAAACTTTAATTGACACTCCAGCGCTTTCCAAAATCATTGGGGTTTCAGCAGTATAGATATTAAAAAGGACAGGGAATAACACACCACCCTGTGGTACACCGCTTTGAACATCCTTTACATCCGAGTAGATTCCGTTTATTCCCACTTGAAAGGTTCTCCCATTAAGATAATGTGCAATCCATTCTACGAGGAACGGATGGATCTTAAGCATGCGTAGCTTAATTACAATTCTTTCATGGGACACTCGATCAAATTCCTTTGCGAAATCAAAATAAATGACATCATAACACAGGTTTCCGTCTATTGCTTCGGTCCAGTCGTTAAGTGACTCGAGTAGGTTTGCTTCAACTGACCGCCCTCGAACAAATCCACGTTGGTGCCGTGATATAATAGTATTGGCATGGAGGTGGGTTATAATGTGTTCTTTCACAACTTTTCCAGAGAGTCTACAAAACAGAGACGTTATGCCTACAGCACGATAATTTTCCGGATCAAAAGCTGGTTAGTTTTTAAGAACAGGAGTGACGAATGAATGTTTCCATCGTTTAGGTATTTCACTGTGCATAAGCGATTGATTAAATATGTACGCAAGTGGACCACTGATTACACATTCAACCCTTTGTATGAAATATAGAAGCAAGAAATCGGGAGTAACTGAGGAAGACTTTGGCCATTTCATTAGTAGTTCGAAAATCTTGTCATAGTGGAACCAAGGAAAATCGCTCATATTTTTTCTGACATTGAATTCGATTTCAGGCTTTTCACTCATCTTCAGGTTTTTCACTCACACAGGCTTCAAGGCTCATCATCTTGAAATGTTTTGGCAAAATGATCCGCTAACATATTGGCTTTTTCATTTGGTGAGGTTGCTAGCACTCCTTCACTTCGCAAGCGACCAACATGTGTTATTTCTTTAACTTCAGAATTCAGATACCTATGGAAGTCACGAACATTACCAGATTCAGTTATCTTCTTTTCAACATTAGTGTTCTACTTTTTTAGCTGAATCATGAATTTTCTCGGGAAAGCATTATAATCTGACCAACTATTGAGTCTTCGAGCTTCATGGAACAAGCATTCACGGTTATCCAACATATTGTGCAAATGTTGAGGGAGTTGGGTAGATTTTGTTGATGAAACTAACTTGAATGGTACAAAATGATCAATGGCATCATAAAGAACAGAGAGGTAGCTTTCATATTTATCATCTACCATATCTTTCGAATCAAGTAACTCTCTCCATTGTTTTGTGCAAGGGCGGAACAAATCTCGTCGTAGTTGCATCTTGAATACAGTCTGCGAAAAATTGGAGTAGAGTGGATTGCACAACACTGAATTTTGAACGAATTACTTGCATGGTCACTGTGACCAACCGGTGGCAAAATGTTCAAGTCAGAAATTAGAGTTTTGCTACTAGAAAATACTAAGTCAAGAATGTTCTTGCCTCTAGTGGGAGTTTTGATGTGTTGGTAAGATTATGACAATATATTAACTCGTCTAAGAAGAAAAGGTCAAATGAATTGTGGGATGACTGATGTTGTTGATCACGTTCAGGCATATTGAAGTCACCAACAATTATTGTATTGAGCTCACAAGAGACTAAGTCGCTTATAAGCTTAACAAGTTGTTCTGTCATTGCCATATTACAAGAAGGTGCTCTATAAACAACAACGAATCTAAAACTGGTGCCTTCATAGTATACGCCGGTGCAAAGTATTCCATACGCATTTTCCACAGATTCCGACAAAACAGTAGATAATGAAAGCGTTTTGCGTACAAGGATCATCACTCCTCCGCCCTTTTTTTAAAGCGGTCGCAGCGCCTAATATCGTAGTCATGGGACATGTTACCAAGTAGCAAAATTTGATTTGATTTCAGCCACATTTCTGAGAAAGCATAAAGATCATATCTATGAGATAAAGCTACTTCAATGTAATCATTATTTCCTGAAACCGACCTAACATTCGCGTACATACTTTTCAAAATACTATTGTAAAGCCGAGGAGGCTCATTCAGTTTCCCTCTGTGGAACGAGTTGAACAAGCACCTGCATACGCGGAATTCCGAGCAGTAATGCACGTAGTAGATCCATGGTGTTGTGGGTCGTAGTTGGGCCCACTTCCTGATCTTCCTGATGCAGGTGCTTGTTCATTGCGTAACTCCTTCTTACGTTTCCGCTCTTCTTGAGTGAGGGAAGGTCGAAGGTAGATACCTCGCTCGCAGAAGAAGCAGAGACGTGGAGACCTTTTCACTGCTAATCTCTGGAATATCCCAGCAGGTAACACTACTTTAGTCAACCTGTTTATACCACGTTGTGGTCTTCCCAATCTGTACACTGATACTGGGTTACATTCGACATTCAGGAAATCAAGAATCTTACAAAAACACATTGGAAATCATAATCTACACGATCCTTGGTATGCGGAGAATTCAGATCTGGTATACCACCAATTACAATAGATCTCAACCTTTCTACCTCATGGTAAGGCAAATCAGGTGCACGAGGGCCAGGGGGACACTGTGAATCGGCTACCGGCTCAGTGTGTTTTTCTGGGACATCTGGCTCAGTAGGGATATTACTACGAAGCTTTTCGAGTTCTCCTCTCAGTTCTTCATTTTCATTTCTACAAAGGGTCAGTTCATGCGTGATCGCAGCGATTACTTCCTTGACGCACTCAGCGACCCCTGTCGACCTCGTGATTTCCTAAACCTGGGCCTGCAGGTCTTTCGAAAGAGACGAATCCGGTGGTACATCTCGAGAGTGTCTGGCGTTTACTCCAGCTAGTTTCCTTACAGTGTTCATGTAGTGAAAATATTAGAGTCAGCAATAGAAACCGAGCCACAGATATGAACAGATTGAAAACCGGAATGCACCTGAGCTGGTGGCAAATCTGATAATATTTTGCTCACTTGCCATTGTGAGTCACGCCGAGAAAATAAACACAGCCGAAGCAGAGTGTACGATCGGGATCAGGATAGCACCACAGATGAGATAAGTGAACACCATAGATGATATAAGTGAGTGATGTTGTCGGTATCACAGCAGAACTTGAACCGACCACCCGCTGTACCACCAGGTGGAATGAATGAAACGAAGGAGGAGGTGTGGTTCTGTTTAGATACGAGAAGAGGAACCGGGTACGGTGTGGACGAGGAATGCGGAGGGCCGAAAGGCCCACCTATATGGTCCGCAGCGCTTGACGGGGGATCTGGTTCAAAGACTTTTTTCTACGACCGGGCGACGGCGCAATCTTCCTGCGACGACGCCTAGCTGTAGATAAAGAATAGACATCGCAGAAATAGGAAATCCACAGCGTCTTCAAAAAAATCGATGGTCACTTCAAGGTGCCTTCATTTCAGAATACCTTCCTAACCGCTCAACTCGGCATTGAGAGTTAGGATGAAGGATTACTACGGGCCATGGAGCCCCAAAGGAGAGGAAATTTCGATTCCTAAATTGCTCTGCATAAAGTATGCAGACCATCCAACGTAGTCGTAAAAGTGGTAATCTTTTCTCCATAAGGGTCGCTTATACTGCTAATCATTTGAGCGACATTTGATCCATGATTGAATTAGTTGGTAACGGAGAGGTTCACTCTTGTCGGATTGGAGCGTCCCATTCCATATCATGAGAAAGAGGTTGCAACGGGAAGGAAAAGAGGAATTGTGGCAAAACGAGAATTGCAATTCAGTATACAACAGGAGAACAACTGATGTCCAGATGACCGCGAATAAAAAACAAGTTGAAATAACCGTACAAACTTATTCTCCAACCTATGTATTAGCTAGAGGCCAATCGATATGAGCGTTTGCACTACTTGATAAAAATAGTTAGGGCAAACTCAACCACTCATGTCTTTTCTTCTCTTCTTTTCCAATACAAAACGGGCGCGTTGCGACGCAACACCACAGTTTTCAATAGAACGCCGGATTAGGGGTGATTTTCCAGTAAAAATTAATGCGCAGTCGTTCAGTGCACACAGAAATTCTTCGACCAGTTCTATACCCCGTCAAAACCTCCTACTAAAATGTTGCAATCACATTCTAGATTCTCAAGAAAAGTCAAACACACAGTCTTATCAGCAATCACAAGGTTCGCATCGAATCTTCCAGAAGTGTATCGAGAAAATTTTCCTTTTCGTGTGGATTCCATTTGATTTTTGTTCAGTTTTTCCATTACTTCTTGAATGAAAACCTCAGTAGGAAGTAGGCCTGCTCTTCTTATTTTCCTCCTCCTGAATTTTTATTCTGACTCATTCAACTAATTGTGGAGGTAAATAAGCTGTACACGCAAATGTCAAATGGCAAATGTCGCGAGGTCTGGTCCTCGAACATTTTTTTGCCGCGAAGCATCTCTGTGGAAGCTAACACTGTGAGCAGCGGCAGCGATGCCTAGCGACACTGTTCGATGCTACGGCAACGAGGCAAATTGGATCTTCACTGCGAGACGAGAACTCTGCTCGTGGCAGTTCACTTCTTGCACACTGCGAGACGAGAACTCTGCTCGTGGCAGTTCACTTCTTGCTCATCGCCGCGCCGCAGGGTGGTGAGAGCTATGAAAACCACTGAACATAACTATGGACCACTTTCTTATCATCTTCCCCGAAATTCCTGGTTCACTGCAAGTTCATCCGCTCACTAACAAGGCAAGTCTACCATTGTGTTAATGACCAGAACTCACCTCGAACAGTCGTGAAGAATCAACTTCCATAGATTCGCGCAAGCTGCCTTCCATTCACGCGGAAATGAATCAAACTCAGTCATCTGAGGTGATACTGCAGCTGATATGCCCGTACAGATAAAACATTGTGAACATTCGGTGGTGAAAAGGGAGTTGGGGGGGGCACCCCAGAAAAGTGGTCACCTTTGCTACCTAGGCTAGTTTTTTATGCCTTAACTGCTGAGTAGAGGCAGTTAATCTAGTACGAAAGTAAAATCAGAGCAGGAAACAAGAAAACCGAAAAAGTGAAGATAGGCATTTTAGCATAGTTTCCATTCTTCCTAGCTAAAAATCAATGCGAGAACAAGTTCAAACTTGTTCAACTTGTTCAAAAAGACTCTGCGCTTCCTGATTAGACCTACTCCATGTGAAATCCTTGCGCTCAGCATGTGAGAACGTGTGCGACATGTCAAGAGCGCCTCTGTTAGCTCCAGCACCCACACTGACACTTGGTCGTACTGGCGGGGCGGTATTCTTCGGAATGGCAGTATGTACTTCTCTGAACTTTCGTACAACGGTTAATAACCTAGTTACCACACGAATATAGAATCTGCTTCAGGATGGCAAATGGAATGAAAGGGATGGCAGGTTCTCCTAACCACAAAGAAACAAGAAGTGAACTACTTCTCATGCAATATTTTTAAGTGAAAGTCGAAGAAATGGTGGAAAAAGTGAAAGAAAATGTAATGATTGTGAATCCGGGTGTCAGAGAAAGAGACATCGACATAACATCATTTTTGAATGATCTGAGGATAGCAACTGGAAGAGCATGGCAAAGAGTCGAAAAAGTGAGTGTCCATTAATGGTGAGGCGAGTCAATGACAACTTGGACGCCAGAATCTGCAGCTGCATATTTTGGAAACTTGTGATAACTGAGATGAAGTATTGAGATTTTCAAAATCTGCAGGTGCATATTCTAGAAACTTGTGATAACTGAGATGAGGTATTGAGATTTCCAAAATCTGCGGCTGCAAATTTTGGAAACTTGTGAAAACTGATTGTGAGATGAGGTATTGAGATTTACCAAAATCTGCAGCTGCATATTTTGGAAACGTGTGATAAATGAGATGAGGTATTGAGATTTCCAAAATCTGCGGCTGCAAATTTTGGAAACTTGTGATAACTGATTGTGAGATGAGGTATTGAGATTTCCAAAATCTGCAGCTGCATATTCTAGAAACTTGTGATAACTGAGATGAGGTGT
>JARK01000259.1:74566-89938 GCA_000688135.1 Ancylostoma ceylanicum | reverse complement strand
GTCAGTAAATTGGTACCAGAGGAGTCTGAGAGGATAAGGCACTGACTTGGTTCATCGGATGTCCCTCGCAAGTCACTGTATAAGGCACATACGCATTCAACGCCTCTACGATATTCAGATGAAGTCGAATGCGTGGCGCATCCCACGTGACGGGACTGATCAACTACGACCACTTTATCCTTTTTATTATAAATGTTATTTTTATTGTTTTTATTTTTCATCTGGATCATGGAAGTGTCGGAAACCTTTCTTTTTCCCATTCCCCCCCTCCCCCCGCCCCTCCCTCTTCCCAATTCCTGTGCCCACAGTTGCCTTCACCATTCGCTGCCACACGTCGTTGGGCAGCGCGGCGGCAAAAAAAATTAGGAAGCGCCTGCCATCGGGCCCATATGCGGCGACGCTGCTACGATTGTCGGCCTGTAACTGTGTTTACAGTTCGTCGCGACGCGATCGTCGCGCACGAGCAGGCTGTACAAAAGCGGCCGTCCCCAGTTGATGCATGCGCGGGCGTTGGTCGCGTTGGGGTACTTGGCGTTTATCCTTGCGAGGTCGTAAATCCCCTTCGCGTCCTGTTCACACTTGTATATCCTTCAGAAACGAAGCTATGGGCCTGATTGGCGTCGTGCCTGCTAGCAGACGCGATGCCATGATTTCGTCGACGTTGTGAACTCTCTGACGACGACGTCATCGCCTCTCAAAAAGATATAAACAGAGCTTATGCTGGGCGAAAGACGTCGCGACAAAAGTTTGAAAACTTTTTAGATTTTGTGACGCACTTCAGACACAGCAGTGAAAGTAGACCATGAGCCAGTGTTTACAGTTTGTGCCAAAATAATTGTTCGATGGTGCACTTGAGAACAATAGCAGGATACACTCCCACTTCTGTGAATAAAGCATCCCTTACCGCATCATTATTCAGGTATCATCCTACAACTGTTTTGATGCAGACTGCAGCTTTGCTACAGCTTCCTCTTCTTTTGCACTCATGAATACTAGAGGGGCTACTGCATTTGTGAGATTGTATTTTACAAGAAAATCTAAAAGAAACAGGAAAGGCCTGGCTTTGGAGCAGCTCTCGTTTGTAAAAACTAAGCATTCTAAAAAACCTTCCTTTCTGCGAGCCATGCCATTATGCGTCCTTTTTGTTGTATAATACTTTCGAGCTTTTGAATCATAATCGTTGTCTTGGCATTTGACTTGGACTTCGTATTGTTCTCTTTTTGAATTCGTGCTTCGCCTACTATTTTAGTCGTCGTAAGAGGCCAGACACAACGACGCCGATGCGATCAGACAACAAACAGGGCCGGGCGAATTCGGACGAAATCCTGCTCCATGAATGCTACTCCGCAATAGAAAAGGCTGCTCGCAGCAATGGGGAGAATTTTATGATCTGCCGGCAGCAGATTTTTAACAACCACTCCACTAGCTCACAGAGCAACCGGAATGAAGCTCTGGCCAATCAGAGCGTTTGGCTCAGGTCATGGAATCGTAAGCAGAACGCCATTACAAAGGAAGCGGAGGAAACACTTGAGCTCGCAGCTGGGAAGTCGCCTGCCTCGTAATTTCACTCAAAGTGCACTAAGCATGGCAGCGGACGCCTGAGCTTGACTCGCGATATTTGCCCCAATATCAATAACAAGGGCTATTTTTGTTTTATGATTTTTTGCTCCCTTCGTCCAGTTTTTCACTCCTAGCAATCCTGACTGGTTGTGTCCAGTCATTCAGACCACATACGGTACTGCTCAGGGGGATGTCGAACGGACGGGAGTCATTTTCTCACTTAATGAGCATACGAGTTTTCAATCGGCAGAAGTTTTGGGCAATCTTTCAATTGTTCATTACGCACCCCGGGATGATTCCTTCTTCAAACTTGGTGGTAATCCATACAGCTTGGGCTCCGCTAAGATTCCTTTGCTCTCTTCCAGAGTAAAAGCCAACAGAGAAAATGCTTAAATCGAGTTTGAGCTCAATCTCCTATAGGAGACCAGGTGTGGTAGTAAACCTCTTGAAACGACGACGAAACGATGAGACGTAGGTCGTAGTTAACTGTCAGCTTTGGTTTGCAAGCGTGAACAAGCTACGAGCTAACTGGCAACCTTGGTCCTTCAATGATGAGGCTTTAGCAAAACCATCTACCCATCAGAGGTTTCGAACCTTCAACCAATAAATACTCGATGTCCTGAGAGTGTGCCGGCATACCTCTGCGCTACGGACTCCACTACTAACGGAATTTATGAATGTGGCCCTTATAATCCAATCCACCAGGAAATTGGTGCCATCGATGATCCCCGGTGGGAGGTCATGGTGATCGGAACAGTGGAACATCGATCAGCTGGATGTGCCCGCAATTGCGCCTTCACCAAAGGGGAGCCAGTGTACGCTCGACTGGCTACAACGATGAACTCGAACCATGAGCGAAAAGTCCTCTCGAGGACTTTTTCGTGAAACGACGAGGTCACCGTCTGCGTCTCGCGCGCCGCACGCTATTTCCTTCCTCGCGTCCTCGTCGTTTCATACTGGCAGTAAGGTCGGCGTGACAAGGAACTCACAGTTCGCTTTCGAACTGTGAGTTTACCTGTAAGTATGGTCCCAGTTTCGTCCTGGTAATCATCCGCCCTACTTACAGAACCGTTTTCCACACAAAAAAAGCTTACATTACCAATGCCGGAATTCCTCGTTAGGTGGGAGTTAGCTGTCACTTAACGTTATTCGTTACGTGACAATTTCGGTAGGTTTACTACCACCTCAGACCTAGATCTCGACACTACTTCATGAAAAATTATACTACAGATTTTTTCCTAGGGAATTAGCTATCCTGAATTTAAGTTGCAAAATGGCGACGTAAACGCCGTGCACTTCCGCGTTACCTCAGAATCATATATGTAGCGTTTTTCGTGCAACAGGATATTCTACCGACACCTTTCTTTGTGTCACTGTCCGCAAGCTAGTTATTCGGTCACAACCAGTGTGCCTGAAAAAGCACCGATGCCAAGGTACTGCCCGACATCAGAATCGTTTTGGAGTTCTCTACATGATGAGAATGTCCAGGAGATGCTTATTACACTAGGATACGTGATTCTTTGCAAACTCGAGGAGGAACCCGTTTGATAGACGGACTTCGCGACTCCAGAATCATGGCGGGACCTGAACGAGGGATGCGGCGGTAGCATTGTCCAAATGATTAGCCCGAGTAGATCCCAACACGAATCTACAGCCGCAGCGCTACGGAACTGCCCGCAAAATCCATCTACCTTTTCGACACGGACTGTAGACCCTGTAGCCCCTGACTTCGTTCGCAAGCTCTTCGGAAGCTTGGGCTCGAGAATGGGCTTATGGAAGTTCTCGATCGAACCACATTCCATTTTTATGATAAGGTGTCCCTGAAGACTCTTTGGCTGAAAATCTCAGAAAAGATCCTGGGGCGAGACTGTGCTCCCAAGCATGACTTATTTCCCATCATACAAAAACCCTAGGAAAATCATTTCATAAAAATCCACCTAATATGTTTTCTCTAATCGTAACAAACTTTATTGTTTATTTTATTGTTAAGTTGGTAAATTATCCTAATGAACATTCATCTGGGAACCTTATATCCATAAATTACCGAGGCACCATGGATTACTCGAGTAATAATTCAGCTAAAAAGTTCTGTAAAAAAGAAGTGTCAGATCTGTTAATGCACTCACGTGGCCTTTCGTTCAGTGGATCAACGACTATCACTCATTACTGGCTCTGTGGTCCATTAAGTTCCCTAAAGCGCCATGCAATTCGAGACGTTTGCTCATATTCGCTGCGATTATTAGTCGGAAGGCTGGAATTAGTCGCGCAATATCCTACGAATTCGTTCCCAGCAGCTTTCTCGTACACATACATAGTATGTGTAGATGTTGTTATATTTAGAACCGACTACTGAGAGTTTTTCAAAAGTAGGCTATTCGATTGCGAATAAGTCGAACGTTCGAACGTAGGAACAGAATGAGCGATGCAACCTTGGAGGAGAGGTACGTAAACAGGGCGTCTATGGAGCTTTCTTTTTTTTTCAGTCTTTGAATTCTTCGGATAGGGCTCTATTTTTCGAGGAGATTACTTGTATTGATCGTTTCCCATCTGTTCCTATCAAAACTTGTGATGACTCAATCCAATGAGTGTAGATTGCACAGCCAGCTTTTTTCAAGAACTCGACACGATGCTTTATTCCTTTCATATAACAGTTCGAAGATCATTGTATAATACTACTATGATATAAGATCAAAGCAACGCTGAAAACGTACCTCTGCAGGGAAATGAGCCAGCAAACGATATTGGTATTGATATTTATTACATGGATTACCATGTGAACAGGAACAACACAAAATCAAAACAACCAACATTGAAAATGCAACCAACTTGACCTGTCTGCATCGGAGAAGAGAAAAAACGGATTCATGAGATCACAGGCTTCTCACCAACATGCTTTTGAATAAACTCAACTTAGAGGGAATGAGTTGCTTTTTGCTGAGTTTTTCAAAATCAGATCCGGTTCGATTAACGAAGAAATAATGCCTTACATTACTTTTCGCCCTAGGAATCACTACTTTGGAGGCTTTGAAGGAACGATGTATTGGCTATAGCCTATGACATCGGTTTATGTATGTTTTAAATTATGTATGCACTTCATAAAATGTTCTTATTTTTTCAAGCAATAAGTCGTTTACCGTAAAAGGCAGACTAAATGTGGAAAAGATATAAAGTTCAGCAGGGTTTTTAGCTCACTTTATGTTGGGGAGAAAGAATGGAATTTGAAGAAAGCCTCGATGTGAATACGCCTCTTTCTCCTCTTTCCTTGCCTAGAAAGCTACTTTTTTTTTGCCCGAGTCAGATGCATTCGCCCATGTGTTTCGTCGTCATCTTCGTTCGTTTTTCATCAAGTACAATTCCTTCCTAGAAGGCTACATATGAAAATTTTCTGTTCCCGCTCATAAATCACTGCAGGAGTAGTTGACTAAATGGGAGTTGCTGCCATACGAACACTTTCAATCTCCCTTGGGGGTGCCTGTCACGTTTGTGTCCAAAGAAGTCGCTCATATTCTGCTCACAAGTTATGGAGTCGTTCCATTTCTTGTCAACGTTTTTTTTTCAGCAGGTTGTTATTCCTCTCTGACAGTTGCCAATCCTTTCATAAATCCACTTCGTACCACTTGTCACCGTTCTCAGCAAGAATCAAGGATGGGTGACATTCCTATTCCGAAGTATGGAAATTCCAAACAGCTGGCGTTACTGAAGCTTCCAACCGTGGTTTCTGGGAGCAGACTGCAGTAGCAGAGTTTTGGTGAATAGTACATGCTATGTTTCTTCTTCCAGAGGTCGTGGATTTCGAACTTTTCGACTATCCGCTCTCTCTGCTTTTGTTTTGCCTTTTCTTTTCTTCTTCTTTCCTACTTACTATTTATCCACTTATTCGAATCAACACGTCATCGCGTGTATTAATTAATTCTCTCATTCATTCAATTAACCGATAGACAGTCATCCATTCATTTGATTCATTCAGGTTTCACTATTAAGAGCAATTTGTACTAGTCACACGTACGCATTCATTTGCGAATGATTTTCTATGAAGAATGGTCAAGGCGGCATGAAATTCTCAGTGAATAGAATGCGCGCTCGTCGCGATGCCGTAAACGCGTGCGGCTGAGCTGCGACTGCGATGCGACAGGCCCTATTCCTTCATTCGCACGCGTCCAGTATAAATTGCCTTTTACACGGCTTACGCTTTGGTCATTCGAAGCCCAGCAACCACTTGACCGACTACCACTTTCTCTAATGGTGAAGTCCTTGCCTCGCTCTCGATAATGTCCGGAGATCATATTTCTCCAATTTCCTTGTCCTATGTACTTACAGGGCTCAATTCCCATAATATGATTGTCTACTATTTCTCATCCAGAAAACAATGAAACCGATCGCAGCACCATATCGTGGATCATATCTTGAAAATAGTTTATAACATTGCAGAATCTCTCATATTACAGTTTTCCATCCTCACATTTATCCATAAGAGACTTTCATTTTCATGACTTGCGGAGGCAAAATGCTGGTACATAATTAGTTTTTAGTCTGACTGCTCTGCACACCAGTTACCTGACTATACTATCAACTTCTAACTGCTGATAATTGAGGACTTTCTTTCTGACCCTTTTGCATACACAATGCAGCTTTGATGCATACATAATCACATACCATTATTTCGTCATCTTTGGTGCCAGAAAAAAAGGATAGCGATCGTTCATTTGTAATGACAAGAGGAAAATGAATTAAAACAAGGTTGAGAAACCACATCATATCACATTACGTTTATGTGTAAAAGTGACAAGCGGCATGTTTCTGCTATCTTCATGTAGATCGTTTCCTAATGTCAGGGCAGATCAGTGTGAAATCCTAGGGAAAACAATCTTTTGAAATTCCTAAAGGGACAGTTCAGTGTTGGAACTCGTACCTGCTTCTGTAAAAATCTATACAAAAACAGACGAAAGTAGTGTTAGCCTTCATCCTCTTTCCTTCCTTCTTCACTGTCAAAATGTGAGGCAATCCACGGTCTAATCTGCTTTAGGACTCTCTTCGATAGTATAAGTTCGTCACTTGCTCTGTTCAGGTCCGAAAACATTACCGCGCTCTTTTCACACCCAGCCCTGAGAGTATCCTCCCAACTAGGGATCGCTCTTTAAGATTTGTAAGAGACTGTGATAAAAATCTGCAGGACTTCCTGATTGCAAGGAGTATGCATGATTCTCCACAGAAGTGCCGATGCACCTTTTTTCCAACTGCTTTTTCTGTGGAGCTTTTGGGCGTGGCCACTATGGCAATGCACCTCCTAATGTCTGATAATTGCGCACTCCTGCCAGTGGAGTACACTCTGAGTAAATTTCGTACTCCTCATGAGATTTCTTTCACATGCACTCCTTAACTCCGTGAGAGATGCGCTCCATGTTTGACCAACGTAGTGTCTGCTGCGGAAACCGCATGATCCCCAAATGGGAAGAGGCTCATAAGCGATTTTTCGACAACGCCGCTCGAAATCATATAGATCATTGTAGACATCAGTTCCTGGATATCCTTTTATGTGGAAATTTCGAACTCGATTCTGAGGTGGGATGACGTCTTTGAACGCATCCACTGGCAGGTCATTGTTGCTTCGAATTCCATCAAGTTCTCGGCAGTTCTGGACAGCTAACCGGAATTTTCATTTTCTATCTCAGCTCATTTTTGGTAAATCTTCCCAGCATCTGCCTTTCAGAATCTTGAATACCCCAAAAAAGTTGCAATGCGATCGCATTTGCAAATGTGTGTTACCCACGACGCTTGCGCGTCATGCTGCACTTTTGTTCACGTTCATACTTCTAAGAGAGTTCTTCGGGAGGGGCGTGTTTTTTTTTCACCAGAAGAGTGCCCATTGTTTCGCGTGAAATCAGCGTTTTTGTGAATAGCACTTTGAGGGGTTGTAGAGATTATGAAAAATTAACAAGAATTTTTTGGTGACAAACATTATTAGCCCCTACCCATTAGATACGTAGCGTCAATATACACCAGTGAACAGTTCTCAGCAATTGTTCGTCTTTTTTTATTGAGAAGCTCCCTTGACAATGCTGTAAAATTGGAGTGCATTGTAAATGAGTTTTGCACCACAGCAGAAGAATCATTCAAATCATTTTTTGTCGCAGCATAAATGGATGACTCCTCTCCACAAGCGAATTCGATGCAGCAAACCCGTGTCATGATGCTTTTCCGTTTGCAAATCTCTGGAGCTTCAAAATTCACGGCGGCACAATGCGAGTTCCAGTGTGAGTTGTTTTCCTGCCATGAATCTCGTCCCGCCTCGCGCAGCGTGAAGTATATGTATGAATGTGGCTTGAGAGCAGCATCCGTCCAAATCTTCTTGTTTATCGAATTCCGGACTGAGCCCATTTACACATGGCGAGTGCGGGTGACTGGAAGACTTTTTTGATCTGTGCGAGCGAAACTCTTTGTATTTCTTGTTTAAGCTTTCAACCGATACCATTTTCAGGGATCCTGCAATAATTCCCAACTAGGAGGTCTATGTTTACGTAGTGTATACTAACAATAAGCAGGGATCACCGTTGTTTTTCAGCGCTTTCTACTACCATAATTTTAGCGTTAGCAACCACCAAAGTCTCCTCTCAGCTAACAGAAGCTTTGACAGGTGGTGTCGTTGCTAGCTTTATTTCACGAAAATTTTGATAATATCATGAGAAATCAACTGCAATGATACTGGATTATAGGACTTTGTTGTCCTTGAGTCCGGATTCCGGAAACGGATTCCACAGCTGAGATTTGTCACCCCTGCTTCTCGAGAAGATTCATTACTGCCTATCCTCATACGGTTCATTGCAAATTTAGCACAAATACTCAAATCTCTTCCTACTCTATACGTTTGACTCGACAAGATTTTTTAGTCGGTGTTTTATTCAACTCAATTTCCAGGATTTTTCGAGTAGTCTACTATTCTAGTCACTCGAAACACGACTTGGTCGAGTCAAATGCTCCTCCTATGTACACTCTTCATTTCAACGAATCTGCTACCCATGGAATAAGCCGGAATCCTCAGAACCAATATATGTAGAACAGAAATGAAAACTAAATTGTTTACAGTAGTTTCGATGGCAAACAAATCAGAAATCGGCTTAAAATGGACCCTAAGTGCAGTGGCTATAGTTAGTCTGGGAGATTTTCAGCTGAATCGCTGAACGTTCATTTCCCCTGCGAAATCACGTCTCATCCGCTTTTTGCTTTCTGTATTGCCAACGTTATTAGAAAAATTTCGTCGTGTTCCATTGGTTCTCGTATGCTTGCCCATGTGACATCCTATGCATAAGACGTGTATGGGAGCGCGAATTCGTGATATTTGAGCCTCCTCGCTGACCTCCTCCTTCTTAATTGTTACACTATAAAAAATGCCTAACAATTCTTTTTTTTTTTCGTATATTCACATAATGGGTTTTTACCAGTGACTTTCCACAGAACCAAGCTTTTCTCGCTCCAGATAACCTGCGTTTGTGTGATGCGGTAATAATACTTGTGATGCTACACTGCTACACGCTAGCGCTCCACACTTCGATCAAAATGTTCAACGAACAGCAAAGTCAAATATATGGTAGTTTCATCTAATTATTATATTTACACATTTTCCTGAGTAATGACTGATTATATAGGCATGAAATCAGTGAGGAATAATTATGCATCATCAAAAAGAAACATGTATCACGGAGAAATGGGTGGTGGAACCTCTGCTTTTCCTCCTTTGCCGGGGAGGAGGACAGGCAGGGGCGTTTCTACTTTCAGGGTATTGGGTTGGGGACTGGCTCAAATTCTATCATGTACGTACCTGGAACGGCGTTTGCTGATTTATTTCTTTTCTGTTTTTTTTTTCTCGGTTCTTCTCTAGCATCTCTAGGTCACTGTTTTGCGTTTTTTTAGGAGTTCATTGCGTTTCTCGTTTTTTATACCTTTGCCTTGTTAATGTACCTTTTAAGCGCACGTAAAGTGCAATAAAATAAATAGTTAAAAATAAAATAATTAATTACACGTATTTATCGCTGCAGGAGGAAAAGTGCGGGAACTAAAGGGGGAATAAATTCCTTCAGATTCTATGAACTGAGTTTCCATACAACTTTCTTTGCAAATTTGCACCTGCGCAAATTGGCGACCTGGAAATGACTTCTGAAATGAGAGGAAATCCAATTGACTTCTGGAAACTATTACCATCGCTATAAAAAGTCTTTTTTGCTTTAGCGTTAAACACGCACAACCTTTGGCTATCGCTCTAAAAGTATAATAGAAAGTGTGAAAAGTATTGGTTTTGTCCTGCTAGGCGTGAGATTGCATAGGAAATTTTCGCCAATCGTATGGACCAAAGTAATGAAAACATGAGATGGGTAGGCGTCATTTGGCATATTTCCAACGAACAATTTCTTACTCAGGTCTCTCACCACGTTCTGCTTCGACCACTCAAAACACCTCGAAACACCTCGTCCTCCCGCAAACCTACGGAACTAGTCTGCTTTTTAGCACAAGTTGATCCTAGACAGTGGTTTTATGGAGCGCAGTTTTTTCTCCTCAAAATGTATTAGGTTCAAAATAGCAGCTGTCCACATCTCGTACATACACAACTTCAAAGTTCGAACAACAGTACAGCCTCTGAATAGCATATGTACCCAAGTTTCTTGATATTGTGAGAGCAATATATAATGTAATGTTATTCAATCCAGGTGCATTCCTTCCTGGCGGAAAAAAAGGTATTAGTTAGACTTAGAGCGAGCTGCGTTCACCTGCATAATCGATTGTGTTCCAAGAAAATGTGATGTGAACGAAAGGGCTACGAGCAATTCTCAGTCGCTAAATAGCTTTTGTGAAATAGAACGTTAATGGTAACCGTCTTCATAGGGCTACGGCTCGCTCCAGAAGATATTTGCGGTGAGAAAAATTTACGCTGAAAATGTCAGTTTGCACTTCCTGTTGTACCGAGCTAGCGAGCTATGTAAGATTCGGAGAATTGAATTCTGGAATCTGTTTTGAAAAAAAAGGAGGCAGACTAGGCTAGTAAACCAACTCTTAATCCCTGCATCTCTTAGCATTACCTAATCTACGAACATACGTATGTGATAGCCAATAACGCTAACCACGGTATGTTTGTTTGGTTATTGTTCCATGAATCTCAGCTCTAATGGTTGGGTAGCCGGGAATTCAACGACTTTAGAATTACTATATGTGTATTCTATACACTCTTCCTAATAAGAGAAAGTTGTGCTGGAACATACTGATTTCACCCCAATCCTCGCTGACTACTCAGTAAGAGTATCCAGTAAAAGTACCGAAAACTACTGTAACTTGCTATTGTGGATTAACTACCGTAGATCAGAATATCAATCTGTCAATGTGCTATATGTTAGGTGACAACGATTGAGCTTTGCGACAAAGGTTAAGGTGCGGCTCGGCTGTATGAAACCACGCCCCTTCATTTAGCCCTGCCGGGCACGTCTGGTGAATCTGACAGAAGTCCACATTAGTGTTAGCGGTTATGCTTCTCCTTTCAGATCATCCGATGGTCGCATTTCTCAGGCTTAGCCAGAGTAAACGTGCTAACATCTCACAAATTCACTCATCGTTCACATGGGCGCCTAGATGTTTACCTTGCACATTGTCAATGGTTTATCCAGGCACAGAATCTCGATCTCTGCTTGACTGACGTGGTCATCCCTTGTTCATTTTTGTTGATATGGGTACTTCTTACTCATTGTTCTTGGACTTCTTCTTCGATGGTCTTCGCGTCTTATAGCAGAGCCTGCTAGAAGACTTGTTCAAAAAAATATTGGACGAAGTTTGTTTTCTGAAAAAAACCTAGTTAGAACTACTAGACTTGGCCGTCTTTGATAAGGCCTTAGACATTCCTCGAGTTGAAGCACCCTATCACTGAGAAGACTCATTTTGCTGTGAGACTCGGGTTTTCAAAATGGGAGGGGTTGAGGCGTCATTCGAAGTGCTGTTCGGTTGCTACTCAGCCGCTATTGCATTGATATTCACTTCTCGTTTGGGAGCCGAACAGCAATCCAATAGCGGCCGAATAGCAACTAAACAGCTGTCCGCATGACACCCCAATCCCGCCCATTCCAGCAATTTTAGTCTCACTGACATGCGGCTTCGATTCGGGGGATGTCTGAGGAAGAAATCTAGCCTCAGGATCTCACTGATCGAGTCTTCAACGTGCTCCACATCTTTGGAAAACATTTCATTTGTCGTTTACGTGGTATATTAAAGTGAAATTCTTTCCACGGATGATTTTGAGAGATCGAGCGTTCGCGTCAATTTCGTTCTTCTTCTACTCCAAGCACCTAACACCTCCTTGGTCGGTACGTACTATTATACATATACTGTAGAAATTAGCATGCCGAGGGCAGCAACTTCCTAGAGCACTACTAGGCGATTCAATCGGAATTTTGACTACGTACGGGCTCCGCAATCATTTGAGAGAATCATTCTCAACGTCATCTATGGCCTCAGGTTCTCAAGTTGTGCTTGAAAATCTGGCTGTGTACTTCAGAAAAGATAAAACTAGTTTGAGCCCTATATGAAATCTCTTCTGATACAGTGATTCAAAATGAAATATGCTTCTAATTTCCTATTTTGTTCTAGAGTTGTATTATAGCTATCAGTCATGTTTCTTCTCACTACAGACAGTTTGTGTTGTGTTTTTCATGTCCACTGTTCAGCTCTGACTCATGATGAATGGTAGAAGGAAATAAAATGAACTATCGCCGGACTAATAAAAAGTGTCGAATAAGAAGAAAAAGAGAGCAAATCAATGTGCGTTCTAACATCTAAGAACTAGGCTTCCTACGGGGCAGGAGTGCACACTAGGCCGACACCAGGCACCGCATTCATGGAAGAACCCGGGAAGATTACGATCCAAGCGGTTTTCCAAAGTGGACGAGTTTCCATGTCGGAGAGAGTAAACTTTGTGAAAACAACTCGTTTCGATCAACATTTATAGGTTATGGTAAAGACGGCGAAATGTGATATATAATAGTTTACCGAAGAAATTTGTCCATTCTGAATGTACGAGAAACTTAAAACTTTTCCGGGAACTTTCATGAATAGGAGCACAAGTCCGTCTCACACTTTCATTTTCCTCCGTAGACTGCTGGAAATCCACGGCTGATGCAAAAAAAGATCTCTATTGGCTCGTGGCCGACAAGGCTGCTTCTAATTACTATCTCTTTCTTTCTCACTAATGAGGCTTCAGTATAGCCCGTAATTGTTGCACGCACTACGCCCGGCTGCGTGGAAAGAAATTAAACCGATGACGTTTCCAGCCGTATTTGTGTGTTTCTGTTTGAATGTTCTCCGTGGATGTCATACCGGTTATCCTGAGGTCTGCTTATCTCACACAAATTAAATAGAACTTTTAAAAACAATCCAAGACCCACTCCACTAGAGCGGGCCTTGAATGCTGTTACCTTGTCAAATTGGGAAGAAGCGCTGATAAGTAGTAAAAAACCCACTAGATTAGTTCCTTTTTTTCTCTATTAAGTCGTGAGAATGACGGATATCCTCGCGTGAGGGCGTAAATTTAAGGAAAAGTAATTGAAAATGGTTTTAAAATTTCATTATTTTTTGTTCCGGACGTCTGGATCCGCCGGTTTTCGAAGGTTTTCTATTTGCGAAAGTAACACTTGATATTGTCTCTGTTACAAAAGCTAAAGTGCCTCAGGTGCGACACTCAATGAACAACAATCTCTATTGCACTGCGGCAAATGAATGCCGCACCGCACAACATTCGCGGCGCGGCAGATCAGCTAGGCGTTGTAGTTTTCAACTCTGATAAGGGTCAACGCTTCGACATTCAATAGGATTTGAAAGAAAGGCGATGATGCAATCCGGATCACACCCCTCCTCCTTCTCTATTTCCCTCCCCTCTCAGCTTTGTCTCCTTCTCTCCCAGACCTCTTTGAATTCCGAATCGCACTTATTAGGCCTTTGGTGTGACATAGATTCAGCTGAATAATTCGAAATTCCGTTCTCTTTCACTCAGTCGATGTCATGAAGATGTAGATCTTATTCATTTACTTTAATATTCGATGTAAGCGCTCGCTCAAAATCCGATCCATTTGAACAGTAACTATGTACGTACATATTCAAACGTCGAGTCGAGTCAATCGGGTCAAAAATATCTAGCACTTGAGCACTTCCTTTAAAAAGCTAATTAGGAACCTGTATTCATACGTATTATGCACTTTGACGCACGGGTTCCTGATTTCTGCACTCAACTTCATCGTTAGAGCAATGTGATTCGCTACACACTATAAATATACACTTCGATTGAGGAACAACGTTCAATAGAATAGATAAAGGATGACGCGTGTCAATTTCTTTTTTCATTTCCTTCCGCTCGGTCTACTGGCTCTAATGAATGTCTAGACAGCGGATGGTACTATAGTAATGAAGGCTTTCAGCAGCCATAATGTCCAAACACGAGATTCCCTTTTTGGGAACCATTTAAATCAACGGCCTAAAAAATTCTTCGCTTGACTCATGGCAAGCCGTAGGTGGAAGGATTGAGGAGGGGGAGGGGATGTGACGTCAGTACATCAAAATGTGCAGCAAATTTTTGATTCAGTCTTTGGATTCTCAGTGTACGTTGCCAACATGACATCATTAGAAGGCCTTGAGCACCTTCCGTCTAGCCAATGAACCTTGAGAGGTTCATTGGCTAGACGGAAGGTGCTCAAGGCCTTCCATTACCTGTGTCAGTAGACCGTTGGCTGACATTCAAATGCGTTAAAAATCTGGAACCAATGAAGAAAAAAAACAAAACGAAAAAAAAACAAATCAATTGCTTATTTAATTATCTAGAGTAGCTGCTCCATACCAAACGAATCTTTATGGTTAATCAGTTCACACCTGCGAAAACTTTCGATCAAAAATCTTCCGATCGAAAATTGCTTCTCTTCCATTACTGACGGTTTACAACCATTAACTGAGACTCCGAAGCAGCTGCCACTGATCAAACATGCACAGAAATAAAGTCCTTTTCCATTTTCACTATATGTTTCTAGAGCGATTATTCCGTTTTCATCTATTCATAATACCGTCGTGGTGCTGAACATCAACGTGCACCTCCTCTAGGTAGACATATGTAGGTAGAAGAGGTTAATTTCTTGTTCTGATTGTTTACAACTGCACAATCAAACGAAATACATTGATTGTTTACGAAGCCGTGCGTATTTCTCAGATCTTGGCATATGAATAACAGAACTCTTTTTATTATAGCATACAACTTTTGTATAATACGGACTCATCTTTTTTTTTGCAGTTTCTTCTTGAAATAAAAAGATTTTCGTTAGATACAAATGTTCTAACATCTCTTTGGAAATACTACGTAGATACATAGATAATCAAACTAGTGAAAAAAAAAAACAAATAAATATACGTATAACGGTCATTTCATTGTTCTTTTAATCTGATTGTTTGTTGCTATTGATGAACCTATTGCACTAAAACACACTAGTCTTCACCACCTGTTTCCCAAACCAGCTGTTGCTCGACAAAAGTTTACCGCAACGAATTCGATTGGGTGCCTGTAAGTTCGTTCTCTAATGAGTGGCAGTCGCTCAAAGTTCTGATTTCCACAAGGAGAAAACCTTATTCCCGGTATCGCTACGCAAACCCGATATGTTGTCCTAGTCAGAGTTCACCGCGAGGGCATTCGTCCAGGAGTGACTGCATAAAAGTCTCTTATCGTATTTCGTGTTGTCCTATTGAAATACAACTTCTAGGCTTAAGTGTCCTAGGAGCATGAAGGTTAATCAGGTACTTATGTACTACGCT
>JARK01000259.1:50791-64746 GCA_000688135.1 Ancylostoma ceylanicum | reverse complement strand
CCCGCTCCCTGCGACCACCACTGTCTTACCATATGGACTAGACTAGATAAAAGACGGTTCATTGCTATTTCTTAGTTATTCCGTAACTAACATTGAATAACTTTGAGAAGTTTGCTAATAGCTCACTTACGTACTGGAATGAGGCAGGACTCTGTCTTCAAAATAAGAAGGCAGTAGCGGGAAAGACAAAACATGCCATCCACATCTGACACAAATTTTCGGAAATCTTAATCATTCTCAGTTATCTTGACGAAATCCCTCTCTTGGATGTTTCTAATGACTTATCAGGTTGCGTCAGAAACCTTTGGATAGTTGGGATCGCTTTGAAAACTGTAAAAAGGAGGAAATGTGGTAAATTAAGAAAAGAAAGCGGTAAATTGGTACCAGAGCAGTCTGGGAAGATGAAGCACTGATTTCGCTCATCGGACGCACCCGCAAGTCACTGTATAGGGCACATATGCATTCCACGCCTCTACGATGCTCAGAAGAAGTCGAATGCGTGGCGCATCCCACGTGACGGGATTGAGACCACTTTATCCTTTTTATAAGTAGTACAAGAGTTGCCTTATTTACTAGAATTTGGGGTCTCATTGAGGAGAAACACTGATGTAGTAAGAAGTAATTGACACGTTATCTACTTGTGTACAGCAGCCGCCGTTTTTCTTCGTGGGCAATTCTGAGTTCACTTCTCAACAAGGAGGAAAGCTCTACCAATTTACCAAATCACTAATGGTTTGTGGTTTCTTTGTAAAAGGAAGTCGATGGTCGTTTCTTTTCTATTTTCTCTTCTTCATCTTTTTTGCTGTCTATTATGTCTTCTTTGCAAAGACATTTCACACCCTTTAATGTACAAGTCGTAAGCTCATAAGCAGTTAATCACTTCTACTTCTATTTGTGACAGGCGATACCGTGAATCAGTGTTGTGGCTGTCTGGCTTAGCTATGCACCACTGCGGAAGTGCTTCCTCCTTATCCGTGTTATTGCCTGAGCACGATTAAGATCACACTCATAGTAGTCTGCAGACGAAGTGCTCATGTATTTTCTCTCATTTGTCGGCTCCTTTACATACAGTGAGTCCTTTACAGTCGGCAGCCGCGCGTTCCTTGCAGACTCGGGAAGCACGTGGTGCGGCCGCGTCGCTCGCTCTGTAATCGGGTGTGTGTAGCGTTATACCTGGAGAGGGCGGCGCCGCCAAGCTCTGCGATTGGTCAATTCGCCCTAGTAACCATAAGCATAGCCCAACCGCGCCGCCGTTCCCAGGTATAACGCCAGAAACCCCTACTGTGGTGGCAAATCACTGTTTTCCTGATAGCTTTGCATCAGATTTAATGTTAGATATCAGGAGAACTAACTAGTTAATTTTTTCTGTTGTGTGAGAATATCAGGTGCAACCCCTCCTCGGACTTCTGGCTTGAAGAGAACTGCTCTTCTTTTGTAGCTCCTCTTTTTCTCCTCTTCTCCTCTAAAGGCATCCCAGTCGGTTGTGAGGCATGCTACATTAGACTGAACCGCCTGTAAAAGGGCATTCGCGTACGAAAACAGTGAGTTCGGTATTCCGCAGCAGTGCACTAAACAAAGAGACTTCAAGCCAGAAGAATAAGACAGCGAACACACAGTAGAAGGCGTGTCCAAAACTAGAGCGCAACCAAGCGAACACACGCCTTCCTATGGACGCATGAGAGTGGGCGAAATCGAGTTCCTTCCTTGTTTTTGTTTCAGAAAAAAGGTCCTTCTTGAATAACTACAGAATAGCCTAATCCCAAAAGGCTCCACCATCTCGTTGCTTATAAATGCCTGGGGAACAACAGCACTCTCAGTCTATGCTCCTTTTCAGAAGTACGACAGTATTGTTTGGTTCCATTAGCGGAAATTCATTGGTTTCCAAATGGTTGACTCTGTCTGGGTTATTTCTGTAGACGTTACAAGGAATAAGGCTCACTATGCGATAGTGATCTCACTCCAGTCTCATATGGAGTAAGTATGTACTATCTATGTACTCCATACCGCTATCATGATTGGAATCTAGTCTTTTACGTCAGAGTTAGAAGAGAATAATGTATTGAATCTATTCAAATTCAGTCAAACAGTCTTGATGAGGTGTTAGATGAGCTTCTTAAGAGAATTTCAAACGCTTTGAGGGGACAAACCCAGCAGCATTTCACCAAACTGACAAGCTGACTTCTGCGAATGGGGTGCAGAGCTTGATCGTTGTCCAACCTCCAAGATCATCGTCGCCATTGGTCATAGAAGATCCACTTCTCGCCGCGATGACAATGCAGCACTGGATGAAGGATAAGTAGGGTTGTAGAGGCTGTAGAGTTTTCTACTCCTCGACCTTCCAACTTTTCGAAATCTGCTGTTAATTCATCAATCAAGCTATCCGGCTGCGCAGGAGTATACATCATTCTCCTGTTTCTGGAATTTCATATTATACAACGTGGATTCTCACATACAGCGGGGACGAGAGTGAAGGCCAGGAGCGAGAGAAAAACCGAGATTTCCGTCAAAAAAGGACTCGAAAAAATGCAAGAATTTTACCATTAGAAAAAAGCTGATTTTAGGTCTGAGTCATCAACATGTGGCCGCTCCCAAAGGATGGAATCTTTTAAGAGGCAAGCGCAAGGATCTTTTCTGGGATCCAGCTCTTTTACATGTTAAGTTGTCAAGGCAATTTTTTTCCACTAGCTTGTTTTTCTCAGTTTGCTGCTCTTCAACCAATACATACATAAATACATGAACTCTCGAATTAAGCGTTTTTTCTGCTCTACACCTTTGCCGTCGTTCTCTGGAAAACTTGATCTTTCCTAATTTCCGGTTATTGCATGTGGAAATTCCGGGCTGCAAAGGAAACTCAAAGAAGTAGCGAATATTTTGAAAAAAAAAAAACGGAGAATAAGAATTGTCAGAATTCACTCGACAACCTAATATTACGTACGTACATGTGTGCCTGCTCCCAAATGTACTCCTCACAGTGCTCATCGATGAAACACTAAACCCGTGAGATTAATCCGTGGGATGGAACGATGGGATTAATGAGATCTCCAAGTTCATGGGAGCACGAGGACATTTGCCACCTTAATTCAGTTTTTCTTTCATTTATTTGAGTAGCAGCCGGCAGGAAATAACCAATTTAGCGTTTGAATTGACAAAAGTGGGATTAAGTGCAAGGTCCAATTGATGCCTTCCTCTCTCTACACTCTTTACTACGTAGCGCTCTCATGAAAATTATCTTTAAAAGGATTTGGGAAATTGTTCTTCCTGGGTAAACCACGACCCAACCATATTCCTATTATTTCAACGCAACGAAGGGGCGTTCACTCACTGAACACAAGATTCAGTCTCTGCTGCATTCAGTTTTTCTAGGAATTAGAGCTTGTAAACACCGGGCCACATAAATTGTAGAAAAAAGCACATAAAACGTATGGAAGCACATTCGCGAACGGCCTCTCCAAAACAGTTCGCTATAATGTGGCAATACAGAAAACATTAGGATCACTCAATGTCCCCTTCTTTACTCCACCACCTCGAGAGCCTTGAGTATTCCACCGCTGTGGTCGATCGTGATTTTGCGGGTCTCCCTTCCGAGCTCTCTTCAGTAACGTCAGAGAATGGGTGTTTGCTGGTTTCTCCTCACAGGCCCTCTCCACCAACATGCACCAAGTCGAGAACTCGATAATTTCCCTGTCAGGAAAGGTGCCCGACCATGCGGAAGCAATACGTGTTGAAGTCAGACAAGTTGGTAAGGCCCCAATTTTGGGTTATTTCCATATCAATGGCTAGGCGCCTCACACAACTGAAGGATCCATTCACCGTTTCCCTAAAGGCAGCACGCACGGAAAATTTCAGTTTTGAGTTGGGTCACATATCATGTATCCGATTACTAGTGAATTACAACGGTAAGTTGAACACAAAGAATAACCGCCTCCTTGCGTAGATACTGCCGTGGACACGGATGCGAGCGTGGCCATTTTGGTGTCCGCTGCGCCAGTTAACGCTACTGAATTAGTACGCGACGCGTGTTCTAGCGCTGTTTATAGTGGTGTAGTGTATGGAATAGTGTACAGTGTAGTGTATAAAATGCGCACCATCCACAGAATTTCATGGCGTTGCGCTCGTATACTCTCAGCGGAAAACTCGTCCGCGATGTGGACGTATGGGAAACAGCGCCTTCTTTTCCAGTCTTGTGGCGTGTTTCACGCTGTTTCATCACTGTCTATGAGATCATCTTCCCTGAAAACCCCAAAATTCAGCGAAATCTCCAACACAAAAATTTCCGTGCGTGCTGCCTTCAACTACATATTGTTAGCTCATAGAGGGACATACAGTGGCGGTCAAAAGTATTGCAACAAGTGGTTTTTCGGAAACACTTCTTCGAGGATAACGCTCGAAATCCAAAGGACTGCGGAGTGTGCCGGAAGTAAACTTACTCGGCTTAGGTTAGAGTAGCTTGAGGAACAGGGCTGTCCTTCAAACTGTTGATAGAGTGGGGTAGAAGACGGAAAGATCCTCAAAGGGCCCCTGCTGAACTGACCTCAAATAAGATGGTGAATGCCAGTCAGTGATCGGCGCACATACCTTCCCTAGTGGATAAGAGCTGAATACGTTGCGAGGAACTCAATTCGTGGTGATACAACGACTATGGGCGTAATTCTGTGAGATATTGTGGACAGTAGTAAATGACAGATCTCGACCTCTGTGAATAAATTCTTTTCTTTGGAAAAGTATTTGGTGAAATGGTGAGGTTCCAGCTTTCTTTTATTCCGCATGAGTATCTACTGCTCACATAAAAATTTCAACACATTTCACCAAAAACTTTTCCAAAGAAAAGAATTTATTCACAGGGGTCGAGATCTGTCATTTGCTACTGTCCACAACATCTCACAGAATTACGCTCATAGTCGTTGTATCACCACGAATTGGGTTCCTCGCAATGTATTCAGCTCTTATCCACTAGGGAAGGTATGTGCGCCGATCACTGATTGGCATTCACCATCTCAATTGAGGTCAGTTCAGCAGGGGCCCTCTGAGGATCTTTCCGTCTTCTACCCCACTCTATCAACAGTTTGAAGGACAGCCCTGTTCCTCAAGCTACTCTAACCTAAGCCGAGTAAGTTTACTTCCGGCACACTCCGCAGTCCTTTGGATTTCGAGCGTTATCCTCGAAGAAGTGTTTCCGAAAAACCACTTGTTGCAATACTTTTGACCGCCACTGTATGTCCGTACATCCTTGCACTCGTTCTTAGGTATCCTCACTTCCATTTTCACAAAAATGAGATGAATTTTCCAATTCACCGAAAATTTTAGCAAATCCGGACATGGTGTTGTGCGGGACGGCGCGAATTAGTGCATCACATATTCACAACTTCCTTCATTTAATTTGAAAATTTGAAGATTTCAAATTCAATCGTTAGCAGTTTCGGCACAGGAATAGCCTGAGTGTATGAGGGTTGTGGCATATGCCAAAAAAGCGAATATAGAATCGTTCGTTAATGCTTTTTTCGTTTCGTTAGGGGATGATTAATTGTTCCTGCAGAGGTCGTTGAAATATGTGCTTTCGCACGTTTTCTGTGCCTTTTTTGTATCGTGGGACAATACTCATGCGCCACCCTCTACGCTCAGAGGAGGCTGAGACAGTCGCCTCTCTGGTTGTCGACTACATTTTAATCCTTGAGTGCATCACCTTGTGTATAAGTACTTGTTTTCAAGTCAGCGTGTAACTTCCCACGCTACTCTCTTTTGTGTCTAGCGATCTCGTGAATTTCATTCCTCTGCTGAGTCTATGCATATTTTTATCCTATGAACTATGAAGGAATAATATGGACGGCCAGGTCAATGAGTCTTCTTCTTAACTGTACACACATATGTTTTACACAGCGTGTTTGTGCGCGAATGTGAATGTAAATGCCGAATAACTTTTTCGCAGACAATTATAGAAAAATGTTCCCTTATAAGTCAAATGAAGCGCAAATCCCAGAAAGCTAAAATTGGGAAGAATAAAATTCGCCTTGATTACGGATCAACATGAGGTGACATAATGCATGTTGAGGGCAGCACAAACGTATGTATAATGTTAGAAATAGGTGCATAAATAATACCTTGCATATCTATCATTATTATCAAACTATACGGTAAAATTTGCAACAAACCTACGCGAAATATACATCATTCGTCTCCTTATATTGATAAAACCAACATCAATGTAAACGGCGAGAAACCAATTTCCTTGACCTCGAAATAAATATGAGGAGAAGAAAACGTTAGATACAGTCTTCGTAATAAAACTGATTACTATAGTCCGAAGGTTGTTATTTAACCCAATTCTATATCAAATATTCTACGTTAAACATATAATCACATACACATTATACTTTGGAACGAATAAAAATCGAATAATTTTGTAACTTTAATAACAATTCAGGAAACAGTTCAAACCTCCAGATATTCGAGAGTAAGAAAGCCACAAAGCTCTTCTTCTCTTTCGCACAGCACTACCATGGTCTCTAGTTTTGGAGCTTTAAAATTTTCATTTTATTCGAAATATTCGATATTCGGAGGCAAAAATATTCGATTTCGAATAAATCAAAAATTCGAATGTCCCAACATGGGAGACCAATATAATGCTGCACGAAAGAGAAGAAGAGTACTAGGGCTTTCTCATTCTCGAATGTCTAGCTGTTTGAATTGTTTCTTAAATTTTTATTGAAGAAACAAAATTATTCGAATTTTATTCGGTCCAAAGTATAATACACATGTATAGCAGAAGTTACTAGAACAGGTACAGTGGTGGTCGGTAGCGAAGGGCAATTGCCTCAGGCCGCCTCATGCCGTCTCACGCAATGCCGGTCCTCAGATGAAAAAACGAGGTCAGCTAACCAGAAAAGCATAATTTCGTTGGCATTTTAGTCTGAAAGGACCATGTGCATCTCCAGTTATGCAATGAAGCAATATGTGTTTTCATGCATGCAATTTAATTTTTACTAAAATTTTAAAAGTTGCAAGTTCAGAGAGGTACTACCTGTTCATGCCTGATCTTTTGGTTTAATTTGGTACGGATTTGTAGAATAGACTCCGTAATGTGCTGAAATTCTGCAGAAATATCGGTTGCAGGGTTCATGCAGCAGCCAGTATGCAACGGTAAACTAGCACTGAGACGGAATTTTAGACAAATGCCGAAATGATCTAGTATTATATCGTTTGCAAAAACTGAAAATTGACTCCAAACACGATTGCGTATTTCTACAGTCGATATTGAAGATGATAGCACTAAACGGGATGTAATGCTAGTGCGTGTGCTAGGATTGAGGAGGTTAAAAATAGGATAGTGGAGTTGTGGCACGTTAGCATACGTATCTAATGCTGGGACTCCTTCGGGGATAATACGAACAGTACGCAGAGCGCTTAATAAAAGCCCATTCGTATTGCGTTGAAATGATCTGCAGACAGCACTGACGGAAGTTATCATATTCGAGGTGAGTCGCTTACCATGTAGCCGGCTGCTAGGTAATCACAGCGGTAAGTTGAACACAGGAAAAAGCGGCCTACCTGCGGGGATACTGCCGTGGACACGAATGTGAGCGTGGCCATTTTGGTGTCCGCCACGCCATTTAACGCTGTCGACTTGGTATGCGACGCGTGTTCTATCGCAGTGTACAGTCCTTCTCAAAAAGATAGACGGATTGCGCGTGCGGTTTCTTAGTGTTGCGACTGCACCATCGCGGTGGGACCTTACTCGACCCTCTCACTAGTGCATGCTCTCTCCGCATCCCTCGTTCGGGCCCCGCCGCGATGGTGCAGACGCGCAATCCGTCTATCTTTTTGAGAAGGACTATATGTATAGTGAATTGTATGGAATGGTGTATCCTCCTACATTCTCACTATCATCTTTATCAGTATAGCATTAAGCACTTTGAAAACGGTGCATGACTCATTGACGCCAAGGGAAGCTACATTTCCAGTCTAGTTCAAGCCTCGAAACCGGGAAGTGTGATCTGTATGCTGGTATACTGGCTAATATCCCCTGCGAAATCACCTTGTTGGGAAGATAGCACTTCTGGATTTCTAGCACTAACGTAACCTAACTAATGGAAAACGTAACCGTAGCTAGAAGAGGTGGTGAGCCAAAAAAGCAACACTGTGTTAGAGTTAACTATCAAAAAGCAACTTATATACCATGTGCTACACTAGCATTAGTGCTTGCACTTTATCTTTCCAGGCAATCTTATTGTTTGTTCTTTGGTTAGCTCATTTGTTGAACCACGAAGTTATAAAAAGATATCTTCGAAGAATTTCCTCATTTTATTTCATTATTTTGATTTAATTTTTCAAGTCCAATTAGCAGCCGACTCCTGCAATTACCTACGTGCTTTTAATTTAACGAGCAGAAAAGGAAATTCACGGAACGCTTACTATCACGTACTTTTGCAAAAGCTCTTTAAACAATGACGTCTGTAACAAATCAACGTAAAATTTAATTTCTCTCATTTGATTAGAACTTCAATATGCTTTTTAGAACGTATGATACAAATCCCTTCCAAATCAGGCAACTTCCTGATTCCTCCCCTACAGTACTTCGACCTATCTTTGTATCCTCGAATTTTGCCTCGCATAGATATCTGCAATTTGCAAGCAGAGGCAGAGCTCTCAAAAATGACCAGAAATAGTTGGACCCTCTTAGAACTGTTTGTATCATTTTGGAAGCTTCCAAGTGAAACCTTCGAACCAGCGTGTCGAGAAAGCCCAGAAATTGTTAATGTCTCAGAATCAACAGAGAGGTGTCGTTGAAATTTCAAACTGTTGCTTCTCCTTCATATGAACCCGCTAAGATTCACAGTGAACTCCAAGCGTTCGTAGACAAGGGCCGGGACTGCGGCGCGGGCACTCTGGTTGTCTGCTGCACGCATGCCTGCTGGGCAGAGACACGGGGAAAACCGTTCCGCGGTCCCATCCGTTGTCTACGCGCGTTTGGAGTTTACTGTATTTCACAAGTGCACTCACTGTACTGTTGTTGCATTTACTTGGTCGGCCAAAATTTTATAACTTTTTTCACTTTCTTCCATGGCTTCTGTTCGAGTGCAGCTTAGAAGCTCAGGTTGTTATGGGGATTATCGGAACTCGACTTCCTTGAATTAAAAAAAATTCTTGAGAAAACTAGAGATTTTTAGAAAATCCACTAAATTATAGTCTGTTCCAAACGTGACGATAGTTGAGTGTCCGTGCGGATAACATGATTTTCTGTGCTTCCTCTCCAACTGCTTCACACTTTCCCGCGTTCTTTTCCTTTCTGGTGTCTTCCGAACTGTCATCCTCTGTGAGACGCGCTATAACATCAAACGCGAGCGTCCACAATCCGCATAAAAATTCGAGCTTCTAAGCTTTACTCTAATAGAATTTATAGAACAAAATGAAAAGGCTATATAATATAAGCCGGCACTGTACGTGTTTACTTACACACACTTTTTCATCAATATGGCATTATGCTTATGTCGGAAAAGGACAGACAAACGATTCCTTGTTTTTACATTCTGCGTTGGTGTATTCGGGGAAATGCTATTCCAAGACAATGGTGATATTGTCCTATATAATTCCTGGATGCTTCACCTTCCTTGCACTCTACATATGACTCACTAGTTACTAACAAGTGTTTAGTATCACCTATTAACCGATGATTACCATGAAACATGTGACGAACACCTCTATCAAGAACGCTTTTACGAAATAACGGGGTGCCTTCTACCACAGTTCTAACGCACTTTTTCTTCCTACGAAAGCGTTGGCCAGTGACTCTTGGTCTCAAAATGCGCGATTTGTTTTGTTCTTCTGATCTTGAGCAGCATACAACATTTGGTTTTACAGTGAAGAAGTCCTTGAATTTTCTAGCTTCCTCCTGTTTTCGTTTTGCTCGGGTAGGACAACACAGGGCGGTGTGAATATCCTTTAAGTATGTCCCAGTTAACTTTGAGACGTGGACTGAGCAAAAAAGACGTTAGGCACTAGTGTCTCAGTTTTGCTGCAGAAGCGGACTAGACAAAATAGAGAGTGAATCCACCCAGAAGAACAAAGTTCAAGTGGTGTCCTGAACCCAGTGAGTCAAGATGATTTTTAGGTCAAAGCAATTGTGAGAGTGATGTTATGAAGCAGCAACGGAGCCCATTTATCATTTCGAAAAGGTTTGTGGGGAGACGACGTGAGGTAGCAGTGTACATACGTCATAATCTACTCAGACATTCGTGAGGATGGAATGCAGGTGGAAATGGGTCCACTCCTAGTTGTACCTGGGGGTGGACCCAAAATTGTGGGGCACCTACCCCCGACAATTGAAAGACGTTCCCCCACGTGCCCTCGCAGCTGTCCCTCGAGGGCGTTATTGGGTTCCGGCGGATGGGGGGACGACAGGGGTTATGCACAGCACGCTCTGCTCTTCTTGGGCGTCCAGATACGCTCCCTCAACTCAAAATGTGGGCGGAGCGGTTGGGGTCCTACCTGCCCATCACCTCCACGAATGTCTGAGTATGTGACCAGTTCTCGTATTCATGAAGGTAGCCGGGAAGGTTGTGACCTACCCGTCCTTTTGAAATTAAGGAGTTTTTTGGGCAACAATGCGTATTCCACGCTAAAGTGACTCGTTTTAGTCTGTGCTGACAAGTGGTATATAGTCCTGGTCATTCTGATTCAATGTTTTTCTTCGCGGACATATCACTGTACCTTTACCTATCAACAGCTCAAGCAATTTTACTGGGTTGTCCGAAGCAGCCTACGCGACCTTCACGTTAGGGTATGCGGCCTTACTGGTCTCTTTCCGCGGCTTGCCCGCTAATGAGTGATCCCCACTCAAACTATGAGCCGGGGCCTACCCGGTGCCCGAGAAGAAAGGCCGGAGCCTGCCCTGTACCTCAGAATTGCTGTTGGGAAACCCAATGAAAGTGCCTGAGCACTTCTCACTGTTCACTCTTGAGAACCGTTTTCTCATGCAACACATTTGCAGTTTTTCATGTTCATAGACACGTGGTATGTGTGAATGGCGAACAAATGACAGCTTCATCCACGCCCTTGCAGAAGTGCTCTTCTCAATTATCCGTAATTGTTCGGCTTCATTTAAACTTGTTAGCTGTATCTACAGTCTACTGAGCGAACGCACTGAGCACTCTTTGCTTTGCTTCATTACGTAGCTTCATACTGCATTTACGTTCTGGCTAGGTGAGTTTCCGTGCATATACTTCGTCTGAACTACACCTTAACATAGACTTTGAGAGTTAAATTATTAGAACCAGAGAGGTAATTCAATGAGAACTTTCTCGAGATATGTAGGCTGTTGTTTAATGGGTGACTCGCGAAAACCTCCGCCTCCAAGATTATGAACTTTTCTAGAACTTCAGCACTCGTATGCCCCACCTCCAGCAGATTAACTTAGTCACTCATTCATTTCAAGAAAAAAAAACTGCGTTGAGGTCAGCTCACTATCAGATGGGAGTGTTCCGCTCCTATGGTTCATTCCAAAATTTGATACCTCGCTGAATTTGCAGGCTGAAAAAGATTCTCACTCCAGTTTACACACTATTTCTGCAATCTTTTGTTTCTTCGATGATCTGTACAATTGCTCCACTTCCTGTATGTGTTCATACAAAACATGCGTAGAAAGCTCCCTAAGAAAGCAATTATACAAGAGCGCGAAAAAAAAAATAGCACGTGGAAACAACAAGCATCACCTAATTGTATGTATAAGCTGCAAACATCTTTTTGCCCTGTAGAGAATCATCGGACGGCATTCATTGTTTCTAGCCATGAAATCCTCACGTGGAAACAGTCGAGCAGATTCCGCTTGTCGAGCAGATTCCACTTATTTTCCGTGTATTTTATTGAGAATTTATTTTCAAAACAAATACACGTGAAGATTTGTTTTTCATTCATTATTTCCATTGCTCTTTCGCCTTGACAGATGGATTATGTCTGAAGAAAATCCACAAATAATAATATACTAAAAAGAGTCGCAAGTTGCCCATAAAATCACTAAGATTGCTCCTACATGAGCAAGATCCTTGTTGCTGGCCCACGTTAGTGATGCTGTGACTAGCCGCCATGAGAACTGGGTATCGACCACCCAGAAATTTTCGCTCATTTTCCAGCAGATTCCGCTTGTTTTTCGGGGGGATTTCACGTAAACTCGAGAAAATTTCGTTTATTTTTTGGAGATTTCATGTGTTTTTTCGGGCAAAACGGAAACATTTCGGCGAAAAATAAGCGAAATCTGCTCGGAAACACGCGTAGTCTGCTTGAATTTTTCACCTGAGTCACCTGAAATTCGTAGAGCAAATTTGTAACAACAAGGGATTACAGTATACAAAGAAGTGGCGCCAATGATTGCAGTATTTAAGAGACTAAGACAATAGGATGATGACGAGATCTAAAAGAGGTACCTAGCCCTCCTGCTTGCAATTTTCGACACGTGTTTCTTCTGAAACATGGAGGAACTCGGGGCAATGATGTCAAATAAAACTGATTACTGGATGCATATAGTCGCAATTTGCTCTTCTACTATTTTTGTCATACCTTCAATTATTGAGTTGAGGAACTATAAATGTTCGCTGTCTTTGTGACCGTGCTTCTCAGCCGTGCTTCTGGAAAGAGCTATACATAGAGCGTCTACTGACACAAGAATTGTTCAGTTTCCTTCAATTTCCAATTTTTCAGAAGATTTGGGAGATGGCTGATCAAAACTATGGAATTTTTTTCTGCACATTGTACAACTTTGGGCAAAGGATATTACCGGAGGAACTGCACCAAACCTTATATAATTTCCTCAGAGAAGATTTGCATTGCAGGAGTCGACGCCTTAAAAATTCCCTCAAACTTGGGTACCTGGAGCGAAATTGAAGGTGCTAAGCGATCTTTCGACTACAACCACTTCGAAAATTTCATATGGATGTCCTTCAAACCACCGGCTCATAGTCAAGGCTTGACACTACTACCAGGATGTTATTTGCTTCAGTGGACCAATCATTCGTTTAAACACGAGAAGTTCAAGAACTTTGGTAGAACCAAAATTCCTATGGGTCGTTATTATGACTAACAACAGACCAAACCCCATAAGCAGAGCGTTTTTCGCTTGTGGGGAAGAGGGTGCAGAGTCACCGATAAAAAAGTATCGCTTGCATTTGGCTGTTGAACCTTTCTCCTGACAGGAAGTTTTATTTGCTCCTCGAATGGACATTTAATTTCCTCCTATTTACCATTATCAACATACTATTTACTTTGCTGTTTTCGTTCACGTGCCCATGTCCTACCGTGTAACCTCTTCCTCATCGATATGAAGTTGGTGAATTTGGTAGCCCATGCACTCACAGTCCCTAGGTACGAGTACAGCAGTGGAGGCGAAACGAGAACGATTTCTGTAGTTTTCTTTGAGAATAAGAATACTCTTTATTTCTGCTATGAAATAGACGGCTTTTCTGCTTCAAAATAGCAACTCTGTGAAGACTACCTTCGAAGCGAAACTCCCATTTTCTCCTGAAGCTTCATCGAAAAGTATGAATACTGATTTCCCGTCTCTTTTGTCTGCCCGGACATTAAACTCTCCTGCTTTCTCATAAAATGTTAGCTTTCAAAGGTTGTCACGTATGTTCTGTTGATGTCAGTTCGTTATTCTCGCTACGTTATTTGAAGCAAACCGTAACCAATCCTCTCTCCTAAGGGAACCTCCACATTATTGTAAAAGCTATGTAGTAGCGAACGTTATCGTGGTAGGTAATGTGACTTCCCCCACCCCCTCCCTCCCCCTCCCCTTTCCCACGACCACCAGAATGATTCGCCATATTCTTCAAAAGGACAAAGGATAAAGTAGATAAAGGGGTCGGCGTCAATCCCGTCATGTGGGTTGCGCCACACCTTCGACTTCATCTGGGAATCGTAGAGGCGTTGAATGCGTATCTGCCCTATACAGTGACTTGCGTGAGGCGTCCGAT
>JARK01000259.1:36721-50078 GCA_000688135.1 Ancylostoma ceylanicum | reverse complement strand
CCCCCCCCCCCCCTAAAGGCAACCGTTGCTGCCTCGGCATCTTTTTAACCTTTACGTGGCAAAAATTTCTAGTGGAACATCACAGTCAATCGGAATGTCATCACCAAAGGTTACACTGTGACTATCTCAAATTTTACTGGTTTTCAACGCGAAGAGAAATGAGTTGACATTTTGCTCATGTTTCTGTTTGAGGCACTCAGGTGCGCCACACCACATCCAGAGACTGTATTTTCCTGTGCCGTTACGATGATTACATTTTAACTGGTTTTTCTCAGGTTACTCGCAGTTTTCTGGTTGGTCATCCTTGGCTGCGTACCCTGCGTCTTCTATTATATTTCTTTTTTATATTTGTATTCCTTCTTTCTCATTTTTTTTTCAACTGGCCTGAATGCGATCAAATAAGTAAACAATTATGTAAGGAAAATATGCAAAATTGCTACGCCAACGTGCAAATGAACCCATCAGAATGGTCGTGCGAAAACTTCAAGGTGGAAGGCGATAAAATGCTGTCGCCACTTCCAGACAACAGACAAAGCTGTGGAGTAGCATAATCGCGTTTGTTACATAGCCGGAAGTTATGGTGTCTCGAATGTATTACCTGCTAACAGCCGAGGCATTTATTTATTTATTTATTTATTTGTCGGATTGTTCCCACTTTTGCTTCCTCAACCCCTGTCATCCATTTTCAATGTATTCCTTTCGTGGATTTTGCTGGACTCAAGTGTTAGATGTTGGCTGGACTCAGCTCTACGTCGCTTGCTATAAAGTCGCCTTCCTGCTCCAAGTTTTATGCTCAAAGTCTTGAGCTGGCTTACCCTGTTTATACTTCACACTGTTTTTCAGGTTTTCATGGTTTTTCATACTAGCGGGCGAACCTATTCACCTTTGCACTAGGTGAGGAGGAATCGAGCATCTGAAGTGTGCTTATTACCATTTTTTGGATTCACCTGCAAACATTGAATCATCTAATTGTTCGCGAGAGAAAAAGCGAAGCATTGTCCACAGTAATTAAGTGCTTCAAATTCAGGGACTTTTTTGTGGAAATCCCATAGCTGTGCTCGAGGTATGCATCCTGTCATTAGGCGCTCCTACTGCGCTAGTGGAGCATCTGCAGTGGTAACATTCAGTCAATATTAAAGCTCGAGTAACATTGAGCTATGTACCTGCTTTTGAGAAAAGAAAAATTTCTTTAGTCCTAGCCTGACCACGGCCTCCAAGCATTGCTTTCATTATTCGAAGATTGTTGTTTTCTGGAACTTGAAGCCTTGTGATCTGCTGGATTTACCCCAGTTCGATACCGCTTTCCGTTCCATTTTTTGCTCACTAACAGTTATCAACGTTGTAGAGAAGCGAAATTTCGTAATTTCGTAGTTTCATCGTCGTAACCTATACTTATTCCTAGTTGCTTTTGCAACTTCTTTTGAATCACCGCCTTTCAGGAAGCATGGAATGTATTCCGAACATCGCCGAGATTGTCAAGCACCCTCCGTGGCTCTCGGCAATGTGTCTTCAGAGCAGCCTCTCTGCATTTACTGTTGTCGTATCTGTTTTATTCGTATTTCGCCTCAAGGGGACGACGATGTTCAACTTTTCCACGATTCTTCTGCTCTCCCTAGCGACGCTGTTCGCAAACATTCATGCGCTTGTTTTGCTAGGAATTCAGGTGGAGAGAATAATTTGTTTTTTAAAGCATTACTTTCTCAGCATTATCCTACTTCAGAAATCTAGCAAACTTTGAAGAAGTCTGTTGAAACTATGTTAATTTGAATAAAATGGAGGGGGGGGGGGCATTAGAAACGCTTGACGTCAATATTTTACTCGTTCCACACTGCTATCCCAGTTTACGATTGGCAAAAGTGGATACGCTACCTCCTACACTGTTCTGAAACTTCAGGCAGAGGGGTTGCTTTACATGCTAGCCATGATCACCAATATTGCCTTGCATTTAAATGTCATCGGATATAGAAAATGGTAATGTACGACCAGATTGTTGCAGAGCCTGTATGCACCATTGAGGTTAACGATGGTGAACGTGCTAACGTAGTCAAATTTACCCTTCGCCTGACACGTATCAGTGTGCTTTTCCATACGTCGTCTATACCCAATTAAAACCTATAGGAAATCTTACCCAGCGGTATCAAAGGCCTCTTATTCCAATAATACATCCCAGAGCCGCTTGCGTCATTGAGATTACCCAGGGTGAATGTGTCAACACCACACGAATTTACCCACCTTTAAGACCGACATCAATTCGTTTACCCTGAGTAACCTCAATGAGCCATCCACGCATCCAGAACCTGGTCCAGTACTCCACCCTACGGAACTTACAACTGTACAAAGTGAATTGTTTGTTCTTCCTCAACAGATGGAGTATTCCTTCAACGTGATTCTATATCATCGTGAAGGAAAAAGGGGCGCGGCCAGGCGACTCTGATTGGCGCACTCAGGCCGTCCGCCACACCCACCTGTTTCAACTCGAACGATGTCAATCCCGCAATACATGATCTATTCGTGTTTATCGCCGCAAGAATTGGAATAGATGGGCGTGACGTGCGGCCAGAATGCGTCAATCAGAATCGCCTGGTTAAACCCCCTTTTCCCTCACGATTACACACCCCCTCAACGAGGAATTTCAGAAAACTCTGAGATGTACGAATCCTACCGGAAACCTACAAAAATAGAGATGCGGTACAAAGTTCTATGCTACTTGAATTCCGCATGTCAAATAGCCCGCTTTACTCCACATTTTAACAAAAGAAAACCTCCATTTCCGAGCCTACGTTTACAGAGGCCTTATTCGCAGCCATAATTCCACAAGCTTTCAGTCGCACCACTTCGTGCTCAGCGCTCTCTATACAGAGCCGTGCGATCTCAGCCTGCGGTCAAGGGATTGTGCAATTCCAAATTACCTGATATTGTGCTGTATCTTGGGCATGGTGGTGTGCCAGAATGCACTTTGGATGGATCGACTGGCGGCTACCATGTTTCCAGATGCTTATCCCAAATCCTCCAAACGAATCGGATTTGCGTTTGGAATTTTAGTGGTGAGTGGTTTTTTTCTCTTGTTAAACAACTACTAATCTGATATTATGATGATATGATAATAAAACTACTACTAATATGATGATATAATAATATTCAAAAGGAAGTGATTAGGTTTGAATCATTAGAAACACTGAAACCGTCTCTGTTATCAAAAAAGATACCATTGATAAGAAACCAGAAGAAAGATAACGGATATGTATACGTTTGTTTCACCCTTACACGAAAAGGAAAACCTAAAAAGAAACGTTTCCTCGACCTCCGAGAATGGAAACGAAGAACGAATATCAAAAGTCCTCAAATCATCAAAGAGTTCTTAAATTGTCTCGAGCATTGTGATTGTACTCATGAAAAGAACAAGCGTGCTTTTTTCATAATCAAATTCTGCTCATTCCTCACCTCCCCCGCCCACCTCCCTCCTGTGATTCAGTTCTACGAAGGCGACACAAAACGAGAAGCCGTTCCATACCCTAGTAAATGCAATGGAAAATGGATGAAAAGAAGCAGAACTCAAAAACGAGATTAATGATCACTATCATCCTCGTATTCTCAGGATTCTTGTAGCTTTTATTCTTAATTAATATTCTTAATTATTGTCCCTAATTAATTCTTTTTTTTGCTTCCCTACTTCATAGTGAGAATCCTCTCACGACAGTTTTGATGGTAGCCCTTCAGAGTCATTCATGATTTCATAGTAATTTGAAAGGTAACCGCTGATCCGCTGCTCAGAGTTTTTGTTTCAGATACTGGTTTCCTTTCTGGTGCCTTTCCTGTTGCTACGGAATGATCCATACGACGACTACGTGCTGACATGTGTAATTACTCCGAAGGGGAGCGCTGCTCATGTGAACGATCTTTTCTACTCGCTCATCTGCCTCAACTTCATAGCTGTATTCGCCAATATATGCTTGTTCTTAATAAATAAGCATAAAGAAAAAATGTAAGCGTTTCGTTTAATTTTCCTGAAGAGAGAACCCTAGGCAAGTCCTACCGCAGTGATGCCTTGAGGTAAACTCATTCACAGACCCGAATCGGGCTGATTTCAAACCGTGCCAGCAGCATAGAGAACGATGGGGACCTTGAAGAGATCTCCGTCTCATATTATATGGTATTAAATACAATAACTACCGTTTATCGCAAAAACCAAAGGCCAATGGTGGCGAAATGACGCTTAACAAAAGGTCGGAAATGGATTTCATGATAATCTGAGCATATTCTCTGGATTCTCACCAGAATTGAAATCGATCAACTTATAAACTCAAAATAGGAAATGAAGTAATCAAAGTATTAGTTTGTCAACATTACTTTTTTTTTGGAGAAACCAGAGAAAAATTCTGAAATGACCTCCTGAAAAAGATTTCGGGCCCAATTCTAAAAAAGGACGAATTCCACCCAATTGGGTGTAGAATGGGCGGAGTGAGGTTTCTGTTTTAAGTCGCCCTTTTTCCCCTTATTGCATGGTAGTATCGGGAAAGTGGGTCTGGATCACGACTATGTACACACTTCGTTGTATTACCGTACTTCAGCGGTCCACTTTTTTTCTCTAAAAATTCGCATCACACACTCATTTTCGAAAGCAATGATCTGGTATAATGCAGGCGCTAATCTACATACATACATGATTAAAATCGTGCACTCGGTGCATGAAGTTGCGTTCTTTTATTTAATGAATTTATAAGCAGATTTTTTATGTATATCTAGGCCAGTCGCTCAGCTTTTCCAACAGTTTCCAGGATCTATTTGGATTTTCGAAACAGCGCATTCTAACAAATTCATAGGAATGGAAGAGAAAGAACGTAACGTTGCGCAGCGAGTGTGCGTTTCAGAAAAGATGCGGGTAGTGACTATAACAAAAATTAAGACCGGTATATCTCGTACGTGCTTCTTTGTTTATTCTTAACATATACTTCCGAGAAGAATAAAGTTTCTCTTTCAAGCAAAAATCAGCTACGATTCCCACGCTTGTGGATAGTCCACTTATGTAATTAAAGCATATACCTCGAAGCATAACATCGTACAACGTCTACTCAATCTTTTTCACATTTTGGTTTTTGTTCAGAAAACTTTCCTTGACAAAAAGGAATCCAGGAGTAGCATAATTTCTACTCTCCAAGAATATCAATACACGTTTCTTGCAGGTTACGGTTCCGCGTCAGCGATCGCTTTCGAGCATACGAGAACATCACCGTGACTAAATGGGTCGGAATAATAGCGTTTACTCAATTTTTCGTGATGACTACATATTCGTCGGCGATGTATGTCATACGGACCACCGGCGGAAATCTGCCAGACGTGCAGAAACAGAATTTGAGGATATGGTTTTACGTGAGTGCAATCATCATATTATTCATGAATGCTGGATCTTGAATAGCCAACTGGGCTGGGATTCATGGACGCATGAACAGGCGAAACCAGGGAAGCAAATCAACTTCCACTGCGTGTCTGATTACATATTGCGTCGCTTATAAGGTGACCAATCATGCCAACCACCGTCGGTTTACGTGGTTGAGGCTGAGGCTATTCTCGTCGCAAGGCTATACTATCGCAGCGACAACGACAACCGACGAAAGATAGCGAAGCCGACATGTCGCGCGGTTGTGTCATGCCAAACATCGCAAAATTGTGCACTCACGCAAAATTACATACAGTCGCTCCAAAAAATCCTTGCCTCACGCAGCACCGCCCTTCTACTGATCCGCGCCACGTCACCTATGCATACGTGGTAGGACGTGGCTCAGCTGACGGGCGGTGCAGCGTGAGGAAAGGATTTTTTTTAGATAAACTGTACATGGCTCCATTTGGCGTTAGCGTCAACGATTATGCGTTGTTATGAATCATCCGGTCGCGTATTGTCTATCCGAAACGACGAGTCCGCCCACGCGGTCGAGGATCCACGCTTGCCAGCAGTCCACGTCATCATCTCTACTCTGCGTATCACCCTTCATCGTTGTCTTTCTGATATCAAGCAATGGTCCGGCTGTGACGTGGACCGCTTGGGCGGACTCGTCGTTTCGGATACACTGTAGGTTTCAGGCCTAATCAGCAAGAAAAAAGTAAGACAACGCACAACTCCAGCCCACAACATTGCCGCAATCATCGCGTTGCGTTTGTTGGCATGCGCCCATCATGTCGTTTCTGAAGGAAAAAAGTATAAACCGAGCGATGGGGATCCGCGACGTTGTGTCGCTTGGATATATGTCAACTACCAGTACACGACGACTGCCTGCGCGATACATCCTCTCGGGACCTGCCGCTCTTGCCTGTACGCGGTAGTCGCTTCGCGACGAAGTATAAACACAGATTTTGCACGTACGCGACGATCGGGCCGCAAAACAAATACAAACACAGCATAATGGTTCATGAATTCGAGCCTGATTAACCCAAACAAACTAATAAAAGCGCCCGATGAGTGTGAACAATACATTGTTTTTGCAGTTGGTGCCACTGTCAACGTTCACTCTACCGCTCATCTCGCTTCTCGCTCTTCGATACGTCTCCCGACAACGACATACTTCAATCACCCGACTAACACACGAAAAAGTCGACCAATCCGCATATATGAACGGTTTAGAACAAATGTGGAATAAAAAATGATTACCAGTGAAACTCCACAATGTGACATTGAGTTCGAAGCCCACAAATCAGATTAAGAGGAGGCGTATCATCATGAGGGGAAAAGTGGTGCTACCAGGCTTGTGTTTATCGCATTCAATTATTGCTGAGGTTGAGTAATGGATTCATTCTTCAGTTCAGTGAGTAATTAAAATGGGATTATAGTGCGTCCCGTACGGGACGATAGCTGAGTATATGTGCATAAAATGGCGACTTGGACGTCCCTCCACACTGAACGCAGGCATGCCAGAATTGTCAATACGGCGCATCGTACGCCGCTGACGCTTGGTTTTTATTTCATGCCGTTTTTATCATTGTGGCACTATCACTATGTACATAACAAAAGTTCATTTGAAACAAAACCAGTGTGCATAACACAACAATTCCAAGGGACGCGCCTCCACCTTTGCACGAATGTTTTTGGATTACGGTAACATTTCCGGGCTGCAATATCACGTCACAGCCACAGAATTTCTCTTTATCTCTTATTCCTCCAGGAGTATTGTCCCTGATGGAACGCACTATAACTGAGCTGCAGTGGTATGTATTATACTTTGGACCGAATAAAAATCGAATAATTTTGTTTCTTTAATAACAATCTAGGAAACAATTCGAGCATCTAGATATTCGAGAATGAGGATGCCCTAGTGCTCTTCTTCTCATTCGTGCAGCACTGTATTGGTCTTCCATGTTGGAACATTCGAATTTTCGATTTATTCGAAATCGAATATTTTTGCTTTCGAATATCAAATATTTCGAATAAATGGGAAATTCTAATGTTCCAACATTAGAGGCCACAGTGGTGCTGTACGAAAGCGAAGAAGAGCTTTGGGGCTTTCTCGTTCTCAAATATCTGGAGGTTTAAATTGTTTCCTGAAATGTTATTAAAGTTATAAAAATTATTCGATTTTTACTCGGTCCAAAGTATAGTATGTATGTACATCGGATTAACCCATTCACGACCCTAGGCTTTTGGCATGGTGTGTCACATGGAACACGCACGTTTGAATGCGCGTAGCTCCCGTGCTCACCGCTTGAGCACGCGATCCTAAGTGGAAGGGATTTTTCCTCTGCTGCATAGTACTTCGAAATTGCGCTGATCTGAGGTAAACCAAGTGCAAATATGCACGAGTTCAAAACAAATTCAAGAAGTATACTTGCATAAGAGGTAGTAGATATGTTATCTTTCAGTGGTCAGTTTCAACCACGCATTAAAGGCAGCACCCACGGAAATCCTCACTTTCGAGGTGAGTCGTTCTCCGTGTGGTCGGCTGCCAGACAATCACACCACAGTGGTAATTTGAACACAGAAAAAAACGGCCGATCTGTCGAGATATTGCCGTGGACACAGAGCAGAGCGTGGCCATTTTGGTTCCGCCACGCCAGTCAACGCTATCGATTTGGCATGCTACGAGTGGTCTAGCCGAATGTACCATGTTGTATAAGGAATATTTTACAGTGTAGGGTACGGAAAGCGCACCATCCACGATAAGGCGTTATTCATGCTTGCGGCGCGTCAAAGTTTACGCGCCGACACACAACGCAATACAAGGAGGGACCAGAGAATTCCCGGCAAGTAGGGAGTGTTCCTGTTTTCGTCGCCACGGCTGCCGCGCGAACAAACGGCATTTTCATTTCCGCCGCATCGGTACAACGCGAAAACTTGGTGGAATTTTGGTGCGACGCGTAAACTTTGACGCGCCGCAAGCATGAATAACGCCTAATTCGCGACGATGCGCGCGTATACCCTTAGCAGAAAACTCGTCCGCGATGTGAACGCATGGGAAATAGCGTCTTCATTTCTCGTCTTTCGGTGTGTTTCACGCTGTTTCATCACTGCCTATGAAATCATCTTCCCTGAAAGCCTTGAAATTCTGCGAAATCTCCAACACAAAAATTACCGTGGGTGCTGCCCTTAAAGAAGTACGAGAGGATGTCTGCTCTGTCCACCGCGTCTATATATAGAAGGCTTGAACAGCAACAACAACAACATAGGAGTTAATTACGATTACTTTACAAAAAAAAAACTCTGAAAAGGGCGTGCACACCCGGCTGAGCACATTGTCGCAAAAGTGTTAAGTTGACTAAGTCGCTACATCCATCATAAACGGCACCGTGAAGACCAGCTACTAATTTGCGAACGAACACGCAGAGTTCACCGTAAGCATCGAGTATCGTTGACCTGCTCTTAGCAACTAGAAAGCTCACTTCCAACACTCTAAACATTGGTGCGAATTTGAATTTCGCGCCGCGTTAGCGCTGGTCCAAGGGGCTGCGCCGTGCGCAGACAGATGTATATAGATTTATAGTCTTCCAGAAAATACTTGCCTCCCGCTATAATGCGCGTCGACTGAGCCACGTCGCAGCACGTATGATAGTGCTTAGGAGATGCGGCGCGGCTTAGCAGTGGGCGGTGGATGCCCGAGGCAAACATTTTTTGGAACGACTGCAGATACGAGTGCCTTTTGCTCGGTTACGCTTATGTCCTTTAGCAACACCAATTACGATAGATATCGATCGTCGGCGGTGCTGTCCTTCAATAATCGATAAGCATTAGAGCCCGCCTCAAAAATGAAGATAGTTTAGTATCCAAGTAGAGGATAATGTGGTCGGCGTTGATCAACCCCGTCACATGGGATGAGCCACGCATTCGATTTCATTCGTGCATCGTAGAGGTCGTGGTGCGTAATTATGTGCCCTAAACAGTAACTTGCGGGGGCGTCCGACGAACGAAGTCAGTGCTTCATCTTCCCAGACTGCTCTGGTACCAATTCACCGACTCCGAGGGGATGGATGTCTTGGTTGGTCACGGGCGCGATTGAACCATCGACCGTTTGCGTGCACAGCGAGCCTCTTACCACTGCGCCACAAGCGCCACAGTCGAGTACATATTTAGGGTATCAGCATATATGTTTTCTGTTTTCTTCGCTCATCCGGAAGCCGCACTCCTTTCCATTGTCTTTTCGACTCTATTTCCCTACGAAACATTACAAAATTGATCGCACCCTTGTGAAGCAGGCTGTTATATCCCACGTCGAAGTAAAGTTAGGGGAGAGCGGATAAGCTGCACGAGATACGTTCCTCAACCAGGGTCGAACCCGGCCGCGCACCGCTACTCCTCTCGCTCTCTGCGTCTCCGATCTCAAACGGGTCCCTGTATAGTCTATAAAAAAAATCGGCGGACTCCTGCTGGGCGTGGCGCCGCTTCGCAAGGTCGGTCGATATCGTAGATCACCCGTTTTTCCATAGAATCTCAGGCTGCCGATCGGATGGCGACCGCGCCGCGCGCCCCTTTCGCGCCGAACTGGAGTCCGCCGATTTTTTTTATGGACTGTACTGCCTCCACCAAACCTCGCCCTGTCTGTGCTCTAGCCCCCGGCGGCCGCTGCAACGCAGCTGGGGAACGTATCTCATGTAATCAGAGTGGATGAACCACACACGTGGAGTTGTTTATAGTCGCCACTGAGCAATCAATAATGACTATAGTGCATTTCACTGTAGGCTACAGCCGAGGAGAAATCAGAGTGGAATTCACGTGTTGACGCCAGCGTTACTCTCCGAATCGACAGCAAAGAGCTTGGTTGCTTTCCTTTAATCGGGAAGATTGGCAATCTGCACACCAATACTCAACTACATTCATACCATCTCTTCGGAACCAACTGCAGTGAGTAATTTTTCCTTCAGTTTCTTTTAGTTCCAGTCTTTTTCAATACGTGCTTGTTGTGGATTTTTCCAACATTAAGTATGAACATGGGCGTGTATCATTGTGAGGGAGAACGGGGCGTGGTACTGTTTTGCGATTGGTTCGTTCAAATCCTCCTCCCGCCCATTGCGGTTGACTCGTTCCCTTCGCGCGAGATTCCACTATATCCTCTGTATATTTCGGGGTGTCGTGCGGGCACACCGCCCGCCATGACGCGAGCTAGCGGTCGATACCCATCTGTTGTCTGCTGGAGCGCTGCCAGCAGTACTCCACACGTCATGCCACGTGGTGCACTCGTAAGCCACCCCGAAATATACACACTATATAGTGAAATATACACACTATATACTACAGTCGTTTCAAAAAATACTTGCCTCCGGCATCCACCGCCCGTTTGCTGAGCCGCGCCGCGCCTCCTATGCATTATCATACGTGCTGCGACGTGGCTCAGTCGACGCGCAGTGTAGCTGGAGGCAAGCATTTTTAGGAAAGACTATATACATTTAGTGTGTATATTTCGGGGTGGCTTACGTGTGCACCATGTAGCATGACGTGTGGAGTACTGTTGGCAACGCTCCATCAGACAACAGGTGGGTATCGATCGCCAGCTCGCGTCATGGCGGGCGGTGCGCCCGCACGACACCCCGAAATATACAGGGCATCCGCCCTGGAGTGGAAGTTGCGTCGCATATACGCATGCGAGCTGATCCATTTCATCCTTTCGAATTCTTAGTTGGAAGGCTACGTGCGAGCGGTTGTTGGCAGGGTTGGGATGGATCAACTCGCGCGCGTATATGCCACGCAACTTCTACTCCACGGCGAATGCCTTGTACAGAGGATACATGACTATGCAAAATTTGAATGCGACCAGGACGAGTTGATCAAAAGGGACGGGAAGATTTCGCCTCGTTTTCCCTCTCGATGATACACACTCACTGTACCTTCCTCCTGCTTTTCCTTCAGCTTCCCTTTTCCAACATTGCTTTTTTCCTTGCTTTTTCTTTCACTTTCCATCCTGTGTTATTAATATGAAGCGTTTCAAGTAGGTTTTCAAATATGTATGGTCTGTTAGCTCAGACTTGGACAATGGAGCGCGCTGACAGCGCCCAGGCCGAATGTTCTAGGTCTTTTGCCGCACCCTGTAGATTTCGCCAGCGAACAGGTGAAACTGCAGGCTACAACACCGACTCTTTTCTGAATCGTCTGTGAGGAAATCCATCCTCACTCCAGTGAAACAACACAAGTTTGCGTTATGGAGACGGTTACGGAAACAAAATGTTCTACGAATACTAAATTTACGGAGACGAAGTCATCCCATGGGTACTCCCCGTGATAACAGACCATAAACAACATCTGCTTCCAAAACCAAATTATCTGTGGGAATTTTTTGGTTGTTCTTTCTTTACTCAAGCATGAGTTCATCGGTGTTCTGTGAACATTTGATGTTACATAATCTGCCGCGCGCGACATTGACGACGGCAACGCTCGATTTGCCGAGGGCCCACCTCAGCTGGTAACAGGTGATACCGATATTAACAGTCCTTACAGACACCCGCAATCAGAGGTGCGAGCGAGGCGCGAAAATTTTCGGAGCGCACCTCTTGACCGGGACCCGTCCAAAATAGCAAACTTCCACAACGACATCCATGGCGCTATTTTCTCTGCCCTATAACTTGTTCTATAGGATGTTATACGGCTATAACATACTACACGTAAAGGGCTGTTGTGTTTGAGTAAAGACGGGTCCACGACAAACGCCCCCATCTTTAGCATTCTGCCAAGGAGCCGAATTAAATATGTACGGATAGTCTCTACTTTCGACTACTACTTCAAATATCAAATACCGATGAACTCTGAATTTGTATGTGGTTGTGTACAAAAAACATGAGACTTCACAGAGATGCGGACTAAACTATCTACGAAATTGTCAAAAAGATGACAAAAAATGGAAAACAATAATTTCTACGAACTTTTCTATCATAATGATTCGCTCTTTTCGGTTTCCTGAGTTCATGAGGAATTGTTTTGAAACGCCTAATTTCCACTCTTTTTCAGGTCCTCTTTCCTTTATAGCCAAGCCACGGCAGAGAACGTCGATCACGATTGCGTCTTCCTGTGGACTGGCGCGCCGCAACATCTATGCGGCGATGCAACAGTCGACATCCACTCCGCTGAGACGCGCTGCGTAGGAGGTGCACCGCGCCAGTCCGCAGGAGACACAGTCGTGTTTGACGTTCCCTGTATATTGTTAAGATCTTTCACCCAACCTCACCGATGGGGAAAAACAGGCACGAAGGCTAATATACACGACATTAAAGCCCCACACAGAGTTTTGCCGCCGGGCGAGTCGCCCACGTTATAACATATATACCGGGCTGCTACGCAGACCGAGCTCGCTGCGGCAAAACTCGCTAGGGTGGTCACTCAAAGTATTTTGCCGCGGCGACAAGGAATGCCCCGTACCATTCCAGCCGCACGCGGCAAAACTCGAAGAGCGTTCGGCGGCAACCACGTGCCGCCGCTACTAACTTGCCGCCCGGCGACAATTCGCTCGGCGGCAAAACTCTGAGTGGGGCTTAACATGCTCGGTGGTCCCACCATGATTGTCTGCGGGGGTACTGTAGTGAGTACCCCTGGCCTTGCATTTCCTTTCCTGTTGGATCTGGTCGAGGTACCCGTCGCGCCTCGCATACCCGCGCAGTCGGTTAAGGCAGGGGCCCACCTCATATCGTTCTCCAGTTATTAACATATTCCGAACCTATTCCATGCGCAGATTCCGGAAATGTACTTGAAATGTCCCAAAATGGTCTCTAAACCCGTTTTCTGTCACGGGTTTGTACCATAGGTGATGGAATACCATGAATATCGTGCTCACCCCACCTTCACTTTTAGCAAAGCCGGGGGCGGTCGCATTTGAGAAAAGTTCAATACCGCGCGCGCCAGAGGCCGCGGAGCGGAGCGAACCCTTCCATGCACCTTCGCATGCGATCCCCCCCCCCC